>NQLW01000032.1:3552026-3589152 GCA_002312845.1 Kalanchoe fedtschenkoi | reverse complement strand
TAATCACTTTTTCATCATAATCAATAAAAAATTATTTATCACTAGTAATAATTTATCAATTTTATTTTTTGCATGAATTTTTTGAAAAAAAAATCAAGCACCTACTCATAAATTTATTCAACCGTTAATATTTACTTCACTTTAATCTACTCAAATTAATATTAAACAACATGTATTATAAGACGGAGGGAGTAATTAGTAACGTATTCAATGCCAGCCACAAATGACAACATGAGCCATGCTACAGAAAAATGAAAATGAGTGACTCCTACTATATATATATATATATATATATATATAATGTAGATCAAATTAAAATTATTTTGGATTTGTAAACTGTGAATCAATATTATCGATTGATCTCATTCAATTTGACGATTCTCAATTAATCTTTTTTTTTATTTTTTATCGTTAGTTTTTGTTGATAATATTTAAAGAATATCTTTTTCCTTATTTTTATCATTAATTTATCATGTAATATTATCTCTTCTTTATTATCTCTCATCAATATCTCTTTATTTCCTTTTTAAATCGCACATTATCTTATCTATTTTTATTATAACTTCACGTACATATTCTCTCATGCACGGCTGCCTGCACTTTTTTCTCCAGCCATCTCCATGTCATCTCCTCCAGATTTGGTGCAGCCATCTCACATTCAACTGTTAGAGAAGGTCCGTCGTAATGGTGCACGACTAGTGGTGCACATGTTTTCTGAACTCAGTGGTGCACATCAAATATCGTGTGAATGAGGTGCACAAGAGATCCATCTTGAAATGTGTTGTTAGGTACGTCCAAAACAATCAAAGATAGAAGCTTTCTGAACAACGTAACAGGTAGGTTGTCGAGAGGTTCACCATATTTCTGAACTGGCTCGGAGGATGCGGCATCAGCCGATTTAGGCGGGGCTGGGTAGAGTTGCTGAAGTAGGTGTTTGTGCACTATGTAAAATTAGTTTGTGCACCATTTTTAAATTTGTAACAATGCACCATGTAACAGTAAATTATGATTAGTTAAACAATAAATTATGATGCATCATCTCAAAATCAAAAGTGCACCATCTAAAATTAATATGTGCACAACCTCCTAGGTTTTGCACCAAATAATGGGAATCGAAAATAACCCTAAAAAGAAACATAAATCAAATTGTGCACTGAAAATTTGAATTGTGCACTAAAGACCAAACCATGCACTGATTTTGAATTGCGCACCAGTGCACATAGATTGAGTTGTGCACCAACATGTAAAATATTTGACGATGTGCGTTAAATAAAAAGAAAAAAAGTTATGGTTAAATAAATTAAGTCGTAAAAATAGAAGAAAGAGAAAATTCATGCAACAAATCTAACAGGGAAAAGAGAAAAAAATAAGACGCTTGATTCCTTATTTTGAGTCAATTATGGAAGAAATCCAACCACCCATAAAATAAGGATTTAATTATATTTTAAAAAATAGATAAAAAAATTGAAAAAAATCATAATCGTCGGATAAAATATGGATCAATGATCAAGGATGGTTCACAGTTTACAAATTCAAAGTGGTTTTCACCTGATCCGCCCCTTATATATATATATATATATATATATATATATATATATATATATATATATATATATATGTATCGTTTAAGATTAAATTGGATAGATTAAGATGACGTTTAATGTTAGTGATTGGATAAATTTGATAGGTAGAGATTTAATATTTATTTTGAAAATTTTGTGTAAAAAGTGAAATTGATGGATTATTATCGGTGTAAAATTATTGTTTATTAATTATGATAATGAAATCATTAATGCTTACATTTTTAAGATAGTTATAAATATTAAATATGCATTTAAAAATGATTATTGATAAGTAAAAATAGATAAAAAAATTCAGTTAAGTCACAAATAAAGAGGACATATGGAGTATATAAAACATGTACCTGTTTTGTATTTGATCACATGCGTTATAATTAAATTTAGGTTTTTATGTAAGTATTCGTTAATTTTTATCAATGGGACTAAAGTTAAATAAAACATACATTTTGGAATTTAATTTTTAATACTTTTCTTACTCCATATAAATAAATTTCAAATTATATAACACAGAATATGCTTGATGTCATTTTTCCTCTTTATTTCTCAAAGTTATCACTAAAGGTCTAATTATCTCAACAAATGAATTAGTCGGTAAATGAACCAAGAGCTCCACAATACCAAAACATTGAATATGATATAAATATTAAAGTGAAATATCTACTTTCACTTGATAGAGGAATTCAGACCCTTAATATTCCAAAAAATGAAATTAATCATGGGAAAGAGTGGTGAAGAAGTTGGAGGTAGTAACGTCACTTTGAAACATCATGTGTATTAGGGGGTGTTTGATTGACTTTGATTTCATCTCTTAATTATCTTTGATATTTTCAGTCCATCCCTTGGTTTTTAAATGTTCACTACCGAAATAAAGTCTTGATCATCGCCTGGAGGAAAGGACCCTGAGGCAGAGGATGCTCCGGATCCAACCTTGGACAAAGCCCCATGAATGGCCCCGATCAAGTTTCTAGGAGAGGCCCCATGCAAGGCCACGACTGAAGCCCCAGAAGAAGCCCCATGTGAGGCGACGAGCCTTGTTGAGTTAGATGCCTCGGCTTGTTGAAGAGAGGGCCCGGTTGGGTGAGAGCACATGGCTAGACAAGCAACTTTGGCTACGCGAGAGGCCAGCTACTAGGAGAGAATCTTGAGAGGCTCGGATTGGGCCAGAGGCCCCGACTACTGGATAAGAGACCTCGGCTGCCTGATAGGCTCCAAGCAAGCCCACGGGCGCCTGAGATGAACTTGTTGGAAGCTGGGACCTTGATGAAGCCCTGGGCGAGAGATGCATCCCAAGGCATGGATGGATAAATCTGTTGGGGGGCTTCGTGAGAAGCTACTAGGAGTCAGACCCATCCATCTAGTTGTCATGGGAGCCGACATGAAATTCAGGAATATCCTCCTGTTGAAAGGTAGAATGTGACTCCTTAACATGTTGGATTCTGTTCCCAAAATTGATAGGAACCCAATATTTCTTAGATTGCTTCCAAAAACACAACACTTACCATACCACTGAGGCCTTCACTCGTACCCCACGACCCATATAAATGGAGCATAGTCAGAGGTTCCTCGTCGACTGGAATGTCAACACAAACACTTGAGAACTGAAGCCTCTCATGCCGGGCTCTAACCCCATCGGTAAAGATTGGAATCCCAATGGCCTTAATCTGTCGCATCAAAGTCAAGGATAAGATTTGGGTGCCACGACCGGAGGATGAGAGGCCCTCTGTCTTGTTGAGCATAGTGATATTATCCCACATCGCTCAGTGAAAGCTCTTAAATGATCTTCATATGTAGTTGGACTCTCCCACTCATTGCCAATTAGTTTTGAGTGTGGAACCAACTTACTAATATGGTATCAGAGCGGGTTTTAGCCGCACCCCTGAATGAACCGATCAAACGTGTTGGTTACGTCCGATGTGGTTTCGTCCGCTTACGATCTCGCAAGTGGGGGGTGTTGGTGCATATTAAGGGATTGTATCCCACATCGCCCATTTCAGCTTAATCATTAACCTATAAATATAGTTGGACTCTCCCACTCATTGCCAATTGGTTTTGAGTGTGGATCCGACAATTCTACAAGTCTATTGGTCAGGGGCCTTCTCAAGGACTCAAATCATGGCAGACTCGGTTTACGGGAACACTCCATGTCTACGATCTTCCACGGTGACTGTATTCTGTCCAAACCCCATCTCTTCCACATGTAATCTCGCATAGTATACATGAACGGAGCAAGTCAAAAGACATAATCGACTATGGTGTTCAACCATCGCTAGCAAATCCCTTATGTCGTCACATCAAACTTAAATCTTTCCCTCCTCTCTAAGCAATGTCTCAACATCCAGTTTCATTCCATCTTTGATGCGTTGATTACCTTGAACGGCTGCAACCCAGGAGCTCTGCATTTTCCATCGGACGTCAACCTGCAACATTGTCAGAATCGACCTCCATTGGTGCTTCCATATGCGTTTCATTGGGATTTTCAATGATGGTGACGGAGCTTTTTTGAAAATCTTATGGCCTGGTGTTAGTGCGTACAATGGCGCGCGGGCTTTTTTTACTAATAAAAATATTATAATTAAAGTACTTTGAAAATCTTTAAATTATATAAAAGTTTTATTTGTCTATTTTTGCACGGTCGGGTTCACTTCCTCCATTCTTTCATTTTAGTAGATAAACAGTTCGTAGATCTACCTTCAGTCTCTTGGGTAAATGTTATCATCTCTTACTAGTTGAATTATCTCTAATTTGTTAGAACTTTCTTCATTGTTCGGGGTTTTTTGTGTATTTGTTGAAGTTTATATACAAATTATGAGGAAAATATGTTAGCTATTGTCATTCATGACTAAAATTTGAGGGTAAACCGAGGCAAATCAACTAGCAAATTATGAGCATGGGAAGGATCTTGGACATGTAAAGCTTTTCTCAGGACATCCTCTTGAAAGGGAACTCAAGACACGAGCAGCAGAATACAAGTAAGGCCGAACAAAACCATTTTAGAAAGGAGTTCTTAAAGAGGCCTCATCCATAGTGGATTTCAACTTTTATGGCTGCTCAACATATGAGGAATTGAAGGACTTTCTCGAATGGAGGATCCAACTGATCGAGGAAGTCCTTACTCAAACAGTTTATGAGCTTGCTCAATAATAACACTTGCAAGGTAAAACTTGAAATGTTTGCGGGATGTTGTATTGGTTTATCGATTTTTACTTAGTTTTGATTTCTGTATTTATTGCATGTTGGAATATAGTGACAAAAAATGATACAACTGAACAGTTGTGTTATGTCATATTGATTCATTAAGTTTGGCTGACAATCAAAATTTTCTGGACGCTCTATCATTGCTGATCAAATTTGTATCCATGATGTGGTGATTTTACTGGTGCCGCTTGTATTTTAATGTAGGCACAAGGCCGACTAGTCCACTGTGTTATCTAGTTTTGACGAAGGTATCGCTCGATAGCAACGAAGTTCCTATGTGGAACTTAAACTTAGAAACATTACTTTTCCATGTTTGTTGCCCACATACAGTACTAACATAATTTAGGCAACACATGGGGTTACTTACATACAACCAGTTGCCTAATGAGAAAATAAAGTGTATAAACATTCCACATTTTTCTACTATAATACTATTTTTTCAATTTTGTGAATCATTTAAAAAACGATGGTCTATTATATCAACTTATGTGTAAAGAGGATCATACTGATCAAACACTTACAATTATGCACAAAGACATCAGTTAGTTTGATACCTTGCTTGCATCATTGAATATACTTGACTCTTATATCTATGGTGACTCAAAAAATCTGAATAGCCACTATTTGTTGAAAAAATTAAAACGTATGAAGGATTTATTTTAAAAAAATCATCCTGTCATATGAAAGGCTATATTTAATATGACATGTTGTATGCATAAAGGGGCAGTTTTTTAAAAGGATCAAGCGTCAGAAACAATTTTTCTGAGTCTCACACTGGGTCTCCACTGCTTGGGAAAGACGCAATTCGATAATAACCAGTACATAATTACAAGAAAAATGAAAGAGATATGAAAAGGAGAATGATGTATGAAGATATCGTTAGTTCTGAAAGTGTAAATGAGGTTGGTCAATCCGAAGACGATTGATGAGACCAAATTATTCTGTCCATTATATACTTTACTTACCTAATTCTTGGCCGTTATTGAGTATTATCTCATGATTTTATCTAATACTTATATTTCATACTTAATTTAAATCTTAATATTAACATCTGCTAAAAAGAAGGTTCTCAGAGCAAAATAGGGACAAAATCGGATTAGAGAACAACAGATAGCATCTGCCCGAGCACAAAAGCTGATGCGCGGTGATGTGGTGAGGGTAGTAAATGTGTCATCACTCAGAAAGGAAGAAAAGATATGAATCAACATGTGTTGCGCGTGGGAGCTCATTAAAGTGTGCGTGCGACTCGCGTTGTTTCCTAATTTCGAGTTGTCATGATTTGAGTAGTTGTGAAATCATGCAACACAATAATTCATTCATTAAAGTTGTTATGCTACAAAGCGATCATTTAGTTAAAACTCAATAAATATAGCATCAAAATAAGAATTTTATTAAGAACAATAATTTCACAACACTACATCACAAGTTATAAAACATGAACTATACAAGGGAATGAGCCATAAAAGGCCATAGATGCACACATAATTAAGGAGTTAGGAATAATCCATAGAGAATTATCTATGATGGTATCACAGCTAGCATCACTCTAGTGTTGCAAGTTAATCATAGGCACCAAGCACACTTGAAAGAGAAGGTCAAATCCTCTTTAAATAGCTAAATCATGTGCTAAACCTAGGAATTATGATAAGTATGAGTTTCTAAATATCTCTGATGTATATCATAAAAGAGACTGATTAGGATTGAGACTTGTAGATGATGGAAATACTGCGGGTCGCGCATTAAATGATCTCATGCGCACGGCCCTTACGCACGGCTAGTTGCTGAGTCAACTGCTTCTTTCCTTTCTTAATGATGACATATGTTTGCTCCTCGCCATGTCACCATGTGTGCGGCTGCAACCCTCAGCGCACGGCTCATGCATTTGGACAGATGCTGTCTTTTGTCCTTTGATCTGAAATTTTCTGTCTTTTGCTTTAAAAACGCATTTTTAGTATGTTTTCATATTAAGACCTAACATAATCCTGAAATACAAAAACTAGCTAAAACTATTAAATAATACTCTTAAAAATTAAGAATTAAGTGAGTTAGGTATAATATAGACCAAATAATTTGGTCTCATCACTCATCCAAGTAAATCTATTCTTCACGATTTCCATGTAGAAACACCGTTTTCACATCCATTTGAAGAATACTAAATCTTCGAATGGAAGATGCTAGTGCATTAAGCACATAGATTGTGTTCAATCAGCAGCAAGAGAATAGGTATTAAAATAGTCTATTCATTCCTTTTGTTTGAAATCTCTGGCCACAAGTGTGGCTTTGTACTTATTAATTGATTCGTCTAACTTGAGTTTTTTCTTGTAAACTCACTTACATCCAAGAGAGATATTTACCAATTCCTATGTCACATTCGAGATAATGTAATCAATCTCACTTTTAAATTTTGCTCCTCCAATGCTTGGCTTCAAAGAAGACATAGCTTGTTGGAAGTTTATAGAATTGTCTTTGACATAGAAAGTGATCCAAAATCTTTGACAGTTCGAGCACGTTTACTCCTCCTTGGTTCATCAATCTCTTCATTAAAAGAATTAGAACACCCCCACATTCAAAGACCTTTCAATATGATCAGGAATTGATTCAGGATCAATGTTAGGACACATAAAGTCTTTTGTGATATCCATGTCATCATTGGGAATAATACCTTCTCAAACAAGGTGGCATCATGGTACTCCATATTAGTGTCAACGTTTATAATGAGAATTTTAAATATAATGATGAGAAATCTCATGGAATAACTCGTCTCCAAATAACCGAAAAAGATAGTGTCAATAATTTTTGGCCCAATTTTTTTCTTCTTTTATTTTCGGATAAAATGACTTTTGCACTAAACCACAAACGAAAGTATTTTATGGTTGGTTTTTGCCTTTCAAGACTTCAAATGGAGTTTGATCCTTATGTTTAGGTGGAACTCTATTAAAAATATGGAAAGCTTTGAAAGTCTAGAAGTCAACAACAAACTGTTAATCATATCCTTAAAAGTCATATTTTTCATTCTACCACCCCATTGAATTGAGATGAATACAAATGCATCTATTCATGAATAATGCCATTGTTTAGATAATATTCAACTAAAAGACAGAAAAAATATTCTCATCATCTATCAAACCTAAGACACATTAGTTTTCTGCTAGTTTAATTTTCTATTTCATTGTTGAAAATTACTAACTTTTCTAAGGCCTCATCCTTATTGGTGGCCCCTTATCAACACTTCATTAAATTCATGAATGTCCGTGTGTACTGAGTCAATTATTTCTTAATCTCTTTCAACTGAATGATAAGGTTTCTTACTTGATTTAACTTCAACACATATCAGACATTTTAAATTCTTATCAATGATGTATCTAGGAATCGAATTCAGATGTATCATTCTTTTTATTAACTCGTAATTAACATGTTCTAGTATATTATGCTGCTTACATGCAGTTTCTAATACATTTGAATTGGGAAAAAAAAGTAGAACATGAGTTAGAAGTATTTTCAAAAAGTGAAGAAAAATATTTACTCTTAATTTAAATATCCCATCAGATAATATTCTTTAGCTATGAAAGATCCTCTGATGTGGATAACAACCTTATAAATCTTAAAAGAGAATTCAAAACATAATCTTACTAAATTTGAAAAGCTGATGATGTTTCTTTTGATCGCCAACACATGATGCACGTTCTCTAGTAGCATTGTACTCCCAAATGGAAACTTCATATTGATAGTTTCAATATCCAGTACGGGTGCATCACTGGCATCACCCAAGTTCACGCTTATGTCATGGACAGGTTGATATAACATAAAGAGACTTTTGTTAGTATTAATATTCACATTGGCTCTAGTGTCAACAAGCTACTCAACAGGTTCATAAATAGTTAGCATTTTAGATTTTAAGTGCATACACCTGCTCAGGCTTGAAATGATCCCATGATCACTATTTGCCCCTGCCGATCCTCCAATGAGCACGTTTACTTGAGAAGTGTTGCTTCTAGATTTAGCTTTCTTTTTAGGATAGTTGCTGCTTGGTTGGCTCTTATTACTGAAATCATCAACTAGTTCATAGACAGCTAGCGAGTTTGATGTTTCAACTTGAGTCCAAAGTTGGACCATGATCTGGGCAATTTTTTTATTATTAACATTACCTGATATGATTCAGTAATAACCATTCTTATCACTATTAGTTTGTGAAATATATGATTCAGTTCTTAGGTCACCAGCTTCCCCTTGAACATTTAATAGTTTATGTATCGAGAAACATTATATTACTCAAAACCTAAGTTATCTATGTTGTACTTCAAATTCAAATCATCCCATACATTTTTTGCCGTATGGTGCTTGATGTTAAATACACTATACAACTCATCACTCAATGTTGCCAGAAGTGTGAAATTTGCCCACATATAATTATCCTTTAAGAAACTATTCAACCTCTTTTGGATCAGTTTTTGTGGGCTTAGACAGTTTTTCACCACCACCAAATACATGCTCCTACTACAAAGCCACATCTTCATGAAGCTACATGGCCACTTGAAGTTGTAGTCCACAAACTACTCAGACGGTCCTTTGAGGTCGATATTGGAGGCATAAGCCCTCCAATTGTTTAGTTGTCACGCTTGTTGCTAGAAACTTAGCAGTGACATTGTCATGAGCCACATTTGTTGCAACTTGGGCAACAACAACTTTAGTCGTGTCAGATGAGGAACCAACATAAGTGGAAGCCATCACTATAAGACAGACAATAATAGATAATGACCAGATAATATTCTCTAAGATTGTTGAAAATGACTTGTTGCTAGCCGAGTCTAACATATACTACATACATTAAAATAAATAAAATAGTAAGAAAATAACGAAGCATCACTGATACTTCATGTTATTGAATAACTGTTGATGGTAGTTGGCCTTAGAGATAACTATTAGCCTAGTCACAGTGCATCTCGGGATGCCTTATTAAATCCTCCCACGATAAGATGGTTTTTCAGTCTCTTCCGCCTTGCAGAAGCAGAAGAACTACTTCGAATGTTTCTTCAGTCACTGGCCCGCAATGTGTGACGATAGGAAAAAAGGCTCGGATAACAAAAAGCAAGAGAAGATTGTATTTTGGGATGATGAAATGAGGAGGATTCCTTTAATTATAGTAGGGGCTCCCGACAGTTGCAGAAGAAGAGGGGGAGTTATGCGCAACTGATGAGACAATTATTCGGTGTATTTTATACTTACTTCACCTAATTTTTGACCGTTCTTGAGTGTTATTTATTGGTTTTAGCTATTTTTTATAATTTAGACTGACTATAGTTTTAATGCAAAAACATGTTAAAAAGGCAGTTTAAAGCAAAATTCGGACAAGGAAAGAAACTCAGTCAAACAACAGTAGTCGGCCAAGTCCAAGAGTTGCGAGCAGTGAACGACTGTCATGAGCAGGGTGATTTGGCAAAGGAATGACACATGTCACAAAGAAAAAAGAAGAGAGAAGCTGACGTGGTCATTGGCCGCGTGTGACAGTCGTGGGCTCTGTATTTAAATTACACGTGCTCGCAATAAAGTGATGTTTCTAAATTAGATCAGTAGAATCCTTCAAACTTTTGAGAGATGTAACTTTCATATCATATATTTGATTTATATGATTCAAATGGCTGTAGAAAGCTCAGATGATTATCTATAACTTTTTATGCGGAGTTAGGGCCTAAATCTCAATTCATCTTTATAAAAAGTCAACAAACTTGCTGGGCATATTTGCTTCCTATTTTGACTTCCAAATCTGATTTTGATTTTCATAAGCTGATAAATCTAAATTCAATCATAACCTCCTGAACATAATCATTGAAGATCAGCAGATATTAGTTGCTTGAACTCTAAGCTATTTCGTTCCTATTTAAAGAAAGTTTTAAGAGGGTTAATGAAGCAAAGTGTATATTGCGCTAAAGTGTGCCAACAAGAAGCGGTGTTGTGTTGTTCATACTTCGACACGATGATATTCAAAGGAGTAATTGAAGGCAGCAAGAGATTTCATCATATAATAGATTCTATTTAAATTGTAAGGGTTGTTCCTACCTATTTGATTATGTTTATCTCTATGACCCCTAGTGACTAAATCTCTTGTGTAGTGCTGTGACTTGTGAGTTAATGTTGTGAGATATTTGTGCTTTATAAATTCTAATTATGATGTTATATTATTGTGTTTAATCGGAATGATTGTGTTGTTGCATGACAAAACTTAATGAATGTATATAATGTGTTGTATCATGAATTCTTGTCGTTTATTTAGTTGCAAAGGCTTGGGCCAATACCAACTAAACGAGTTGCTAATAAACTAAACATACTCTAGTTTTTGTGTAAGCTAATAATCTATATTGAATTCCCTACCACAGTAGCTTAACTGCGTTGTCTTGTTCCTAGACATATATGATTCATATAATTAGCTTAAGGGTATGATGAACGTAGAGTATGAGTAATTATATATAGTTAGTCACATGATTATGAATGATAAGTGCATATACGTTTAATGAATTAAATTCATAAATAAAATTTCAACATTAGCATCAATGATTAACAATCTCACAAGTCAAATCACCTAAACTACAAGATTATCTTACTTATCTCTATATTTTGTGCGCTGATTGAAGTAACTCATCACTTCTCTTTAAACTGAAAACCCTCATAATTTGAATCTTTTATCTGTCAATTGTCTAACTACTAACATGTAAGGAACTCAGTCTTTGTAGTTCGACCTTGACCTTACTGCTTGCTAGTGATCTAGGAACTTATAAATTTATTTGCATAAATACAGCTCTACAATGATGCGTTTATAAGTATCCTTCTCCCTCGCAACTCCCTGAAAACCAACTACCATTATCTCCACCATCATGGGCTAGACTGAGGCGCAGATTAGGCTGATGTGCTTCAATAGAATGAGCAGCAAAAAGTAAATGGGTCTGCCTCAAAAAAGAAGAGGCACAACTCGTTCCCGCGCTGTCCAGCCTAGTTGGTGGTGGTGCATGCATGTGGTCCCCTCATGCTCTTCTTATATTTTATTTTCAAAGT
The DNA here is from genome assembly GCA_002312845.1 of Kalanchoe fedtschenkoi. Lineage (NCBI taxonomy): Eukaryota > Viridiplantae > Streptophyta > Magnoliopsida > Saxifragales > Crassulaceae > Kalanchoe > Kalanchoe fedtschenkoi. Next base: position 3,577,333 of record NQLW01000032.1, on the reverse strand, counting down.
TTCCAAACAAAACTACATTTGAGGAAACATAACTATCCTTTCTCAGTTAATGTGGGATACAATGATACTTAGTTAATGAGTTGCTAAAACAGAAGTATTCATTATCAACAGACTTCACCATTGCTAAATATATTCATAATTGTTTTTTTTAAATGTCACATCAATTAACCACAAGATTATTTGTAACACTGGCATGGGTCTAATAAAAAACTATCATGTGTAATTTGCGATTTTCTGTCTGCATATTTTGTATTGGTTTTGGATCGAAAGATTGTGTATAATTGATAATATGATGCGCAACCAAGTAACTTTCGTCAAAATTCAATAAATGGGAAGAGATGTTTGTGTATACTTTGATCACTTTACTTTTTATTTTTTTAGATATGAGATCAAAATTATATAAATTTTGGTTCGTGGCTTATGCTTAAACTCGGAGTAAATTTTCAGGACATGGGTAAGTATTGGGAGTTAGCCTACTAAAGTTCTGAACTATTGATGGATGAATTTGGCCTACTGAAGTACTAGACTATTGATGGTTATGCTTGTGTTTCTATTTAGTTTCATATCATATTGTAGCCTGTAGGAGAAATAAGCTCATAAGTAGGCTAATTTTCTTATGCTGACTATTGTAATTATCTATTCCATTCTATGTACTTTATTTTGATTTGGATTATATTTGTGCATTCTTTTACATTTCAACCTGATTACTTGTTTAGTTCATTGTCTAAGATTATGATGAAGATTTTGTTTAGTGGATTAGGGTTCAAGATCATACTTATTGCCCAAGTTGCTGCATGAGAATTTTGTTAGACTCCTTGTTCTTAGCATCTCTATTTTCAAATATGAGATATAGTTTTTAGTTTTCATAACCCATCAAGAGCTAACCTTGCCTTTTTTTCACAGTCCTGCTCCAGTTTTATTTCCCTATCTATGTTGTAAGATCCCTCATTTTATTTGAAACAGACACAACACTGCAATAACTCATATGTAGCAGCTGCCTTTTATTTTGTATAAGTTGCAAGCATATATTCAAAATTAAATTGTATCAAAATAGTGTTCGTTCACAATATCAAAATGTATCAGTTATCAATGTGCATCTTTGCATCTTCATTTTCAAAATGATGTTATTTAGTTTAGAGTATCAAAATGTATCAGTGTGTACTAGGGTGTCACAAATTTACTAACATTGTTACTATTCAATTTTTGTTCAATACAGTTCATAGTTCATTCAATTATGTTCAAAAAATACTCGAAAAAATAGACCATCTAATAAGTAATGCAATGTTATCAAGAAGAATTGATCAAAGTGATATGAAAATTTGATAAAATTAAGCTTACACCAAAACCATCACTGTAAAAAATATGTCTATTCACAATTCAGAACACAAACAAGTAAAAACAATTGTGAAAGGGAAGTTGCAGGCCTCAATCGATCAAATTGTAAGAAATATATAATCAAAAGAGAGCACAAAGAGTTCCCTCGGTGCGACTCCTGAGCATGGCTAGATGGCCCATATTAGAGCCTAGGTTAAGAAGCTTATTAGTGAACTCAAAATAACTTGATTTCTAGCTGGTCATCATTTTAGATCTATTTGAGGGAGGTAGCCCTCCGTGCCTACCTCTTGGCACTTTTGGAAACACAACTACTTGAGTACGCCTATGAGAAGAGTATGTGACTCTTTTGTGAGCAAAAATTTTCCCTACGAGCTTAGGGTCTTAGTGCAGGTTGTAGTAAGTGATGCCTAGCTAGAGAGACCTTACTTCAGAATCTTTTAGGGACCTTGAAACAATTGTGTAAACAATTAATAGTAGTTCATTTTTCAGAGTAAAACAATCTAATTAAATCAACACAATCTCTCAAACTCCTAAAATCACTTAATGCTAATTTCAGTGTTTGAAATACTAGCAAGCCCTCCCACAATCAAACCCACCAGTAAAACAACATCAATGTTTAGTCACACAAACAACAAATCTAAGAAACTTTATTCCCAACCATCACGAAACAAGCTATGTAAAGTTCAGAAAATGCAGATTACTGACTATAAAATACTCACTCATTACTTTTATTTTGACTTTGAAAGTTGAACCTTTGAACTGGTCTTATGGCTTCTCTTCAAAGCTCATATTATATAGGGAAAACTACAAAAAGGGTGTATGAACTACCATGTTTTTACAAATTGCAGGCGTAACTATTGATTTTTGCAATTTTCAGGTTTTTACTTTTCTGGGGTCATGTTGTAATTAAATAAACTTCAATCTCATCCAGAAATATTTTAGTCTAATTACTAAATGAACCCTTACCCTTTGTTAATCAAAACAATATCGTTTTGACCTATTTTATTTTTTATATAAATTTATCTTATAAATCTCATTTCTATTTTATTTATTTATTTTTCATTTAATTTAAGAAAATGAATATTAGAAAATGTAGAAGTACACCCGGTAGAAACCCAAAAAACATATTACTGAGACCTATTTTGTGCAAGAATTCGGAGATGAAGTTATGTTTTTGTGGATTGACCAATTTTGTGGGGTTACTTTCCATCCGGGCTGCTAGTCCCTAACTTCACTTGAAGTTTAATCTAATGTTTTTTGGGTTTCTACCGGGTGTACTTCTACATTTTCTAATATTCATTTTCTTAAATTAAATGAAAAATAAATAAATAAAATAGAAATGAGATTTATAAGATAAATTTATATTAAAAATAAAATAGGTCAAAACGATATTGTTTTGATTAACAAAGGGTAAGGGTTCAATTAGTAATTAGACTAAAATATTTCTGGATGAGATTGAAGTTTATTTAATTACAACATGACCCCAAAAAAGTAAAAACCTGAAAATTGCAAAAATCAATAGTTACGCCCGCAATTTGTAAAAACATGGTAGTTCATACACCCTTTTTGTAGTTTTCCCTATTATATATTATCTACAAAATAAAGATTAGCTCTGTCAAACATCAAAACATGTGAAGAGTTTTAGATATCAATATGAAGTTGTTGCTGTAATTTCATATAAGTCGACTGAAATGCCGAACTGTGTAACTGAAATTCAAAATCGACGAGTACTAGAAACACATAAATAGAAAATTTAATAATTAAGAGCGGAAGTTGAAGCATCAGTTTACTAGTTAGAGTGTTAGGCAATTAGTATAGAGACTGGAGTTTGAATCACACCGTATGTGTATTTTAAAAGATTTTTTTAATAATTATTAGTAGGTTTTTTATTCAATCAAAAATAATTTTTTTGAAAACAAAAAACTTGAACCATTTATTACATTCGGTTTTCAATTCGGTTTTATAATCGATTTTTGAAATGTAAAACCAAAGTAATTTTAACAAAACCATCTCGGTTCGGTCTTTGGTTTGACCGATATAAGAACACCCCTAGCGATTTGATGACACTATGTTTGGATAAGATCTCAACTGCAATAAGAATATTTTAGACGATGTTTTTTGATCATAAACACCAGTTAAAGTCACCTAAAATTAAAAAGATTTTATTTTGATGAGACTTTTAACGACGATTACGACAAAAAACGTTGTCTAAAGTAATACTGCATCGTTCATAGGTGGGTAAGTACACTACCAGATTCTAAAAGTTTTGCGGATTAGTATTATCGGGTGGGAAATTGCCCGAAACAAAATTTCGGATGCTCTTAGGATGTGTAACGGGTTGACGAAATTTTTCGGATCATTACAGAAATATTTTCAGACCGGTGTCGGGAATTTTTATGTTTTTTATTTTCGGACCGGTTGTGGGCTAACGTCGGGGGAAACACTTCGGGTTTTTTTCGGGTTATTTTCGGATCTGATCACAAATTTCGGACCATTTTCGGTTCTTTTCCGGTTAGTATTGGTTTTGCTAATAAATAATTTTTATTTATCTCGGTTTGTTTTTGGACCATTTTCGGTTCTTTTTTGGTTAGTATTGGTTTTGGTAATAAATAATTTTTATTTATCTCGGTTTGTTTTCGGATCATTTTCCCCTATATCCGAAAATCTGAAAAAATGACCCTCAAATGACCCTCAAAATCTGGTCCCCTATATCTCCTCAAATGGTCCGAAAAATGTTGTCCGAAACAAGTCTATTTTATGGTATTTTAATCCCGTCCCCGGAGACCCGAAAAAAATCCGATAACAAAACCGAAAATTTATTTTTCGGGCTTATTTGAGGACAGTTTTCGTGTGTCAAATTTAGGCCCGAAAAATATACTTTTTCGAGTCTTTCTCGGATCTTTTACGGTGAAAATATGATCCGCAAAAAATTTAAAATCTGGTAGTGGTAGTCACACTTTAGACAACGCTTATGATCAATAAATATTATCCAGAAAAACTTTGGAATTTGGTAGTATAATATGGTTTGTTATTTACTTTATGCTATGTTCAAGGTGTTCATTCATCTGTTTTGATAATCCTTATTGATGTTTATTTTAAGATTTGCTAATGAGAAAGAATACTAATCAAGAAAACAGTTTCACACAAATAGTGCCTAACTTATATAAAATCTTTTTTGAAATTGTGAGTTTAATTAGATATTAGCGTGTCAAGATTTGTCATAATGTATCTAATGTTATAAATAATTTTAATAATTATGCGAGAAACTTATTTTAGTGCACAAAATTTACAACTTTTAAAAAATTCAGTGAGTTAAATAATTATGAGATCCGAATGAGTCAAAATCAAACTAAATTGATCCATCTATTTCAATTTGATTTTAATAAATGATCAATATATTTAAAATTTTCAAAAATCAAATTAATTCGAATTATCACACACATTTATATTCTAATTTCTTTCTAGAAATATGAACTGAATTCTATAAAAACAAGCAAGTTACAATCATCTCAAAACTACGCGTCTGTTTAAACTCTACTTTGAAACCAACTAATAACGACATTTTACAAATAAATCATATCTGCTGTTTGAATCAAAAAACTATCTCCGTCCTTTAATACATGTCGTTTAAGGTTAATTTGAGTTGATTAAGGTGAAATTAATGTTAGCGGTTGAACAAATTTAATGAGTAAGTGGTTGGTGTTTTTTTTTTAAAAACTTCGTGCAAAAAGTAAAATTGATAGATTACTACTGGTGATGAATGATTTTTTATTGATTATGATATAAAAGTGATTAATGTTTGATGTTTTAATATAGTTATTGATATTATGTAAGCGTTTTATTTTGTCAATGAGTTTAGGATTTTTTAAATCGATTTCAATATTATAAATGGTTACTTCACTTTTAAGGAAATTAATTTGATTATATTTTTGAAAAATATATGTCTTTTATTTCATTTAAGACTTTCGTCTGTGGTTCAGTTATAAACTGAAATTGAACTTTTTGATTCTGAAAAGTACCCTCAAAGTATTTGTCATCAATATGAGTTATAGGAAAAATTTGTTTAAGAAATGGTGTTCCAAGTATTACTTGGTTTGTTATGTTTTTAACAAGTAGAAAGCTTTCAGGTATACATACTTAATTATTGCAGATGTATGCTTTAGGAATCTTAAAATCTATTTGGAGTTTTTCTCCTCCAGCATGCCTTAAACTATGGGTTGTTTTTTCAAAATATTTTGTGGGTATTAACCCTTCCTGTATTACACTCACATCTGCTCCTGAATCTATTAGAGCGATTAATTCTATCATAAAGCTATTGTTTATGAGTAATTTTATTTTTATATGGAATTTGAATGCCGTAATCATATTTATTACTGAAAGAAATCCTTCTTCTAGCGGTTCATTTTTATTTATTAAATCCAATGGAGTTTTATCTTCTAATTTTGAAACTCTCTGGTTTAAATTATTGTTTAAATGTTTTAGCATTTTGATTTCATCTTTTAAATTATCAATTTCTATTTTTAAATCTAATACACTTGTCGGAGTTTCAGAGATTGTCTTTTGTTTTTGTCTTAATGTTTTAAACACTTCTGACATCATGTATGGATTGGTATCAATTTTAGAAATTTCTTCATTCTGTCTAGTTTCACTAGAGCTTGGAATATCAATTGACTCTATTATTTTTGACCTTAATTCTTTGTCCTTAATTGATTGTAAAAATTCAATTAAATCATTGCTTTTTAAAACATTTAAGCTATCATTATCTTTGAATTGTGAGATTAATTTATAAATTTCATCTTCACAACCATTATCTTGTTTTAAACAAGTTTTTTCACATGATGAGCAACAGGCATTATCTTCACTGTCTGTCATCTCATTTATATTTTCTAACTCAGTATTTTCAGAACTATCAGTTTCAATTTCACTGCTAGATTCAGTTTCACTTTCAGAATTAATTAGCAATTTTTTCAAAGAGTCTTTTATCTCTTCATCAAGATTTAGGATTTTAATTTTATCTTTCATTCTACACTTGTTTGCGTAGTGAAATCTGTAATGACCATCCTAATGCTTTTTGGAATAGGAAGAAACATATTGTTAGTCTTCCTTATGAAGAATCCTTCAAAGAACAGGACATTCCTACAAAGTCTAGACCTTGTCAAATGAATTCAGAATATATGGAACTCTGCAAAACTGAGATTAATAATCTGTTAGGAAAAGGATTAATAGTTAAATCAAATTCACCCTGGTCATGTACAGGATTCTATGTTAACAAACACAGCGAGATTGAAAGAGGAGTGCCTAGATTAGTAATAAACTATAAACCTCTAAATAAAGTCTTAAAATGGATTAGGCACCCTATACCAAACAAAAAAGATTTGCTTGATAAGCTACATGATGCAATCATATTTTCTAAATTTGATTTAAAATCAGGATACTGGCAAATACAAATAGCTGAAAATGACCAGTATAAAACTGCTTTTAATGTACCGGTAGGACATTACGAATGGAAAGTAATGCCATTTGGTTTGAAAAACGCACCATCTGAATTTCAGAAAATAATTAATGACATCTTCATTCCATACAACCAGTTTATAACTGTATATATTGATGATATCTTGGTATTTTCCAAAGATATACAAGAACATTTTAACCATCTTGGTTTATTTAAAAAATTAATAATACAAAATGGGTTAGTTGTGTCTAAACCAAAAATGCTAATATTCCAAACCAAAATTAGGTTTCTAGGTCATAATATTGAAAAAGGGAAAATAGTCCCAATAAACAGAAGTATTGAATTTGCTTCCAAATTTCCGGATGAAATTCTAGAAAAACAGCAACTTCAAAGGTTTTTAGGCAGCTTAAATTATGTTTCTGCTTATTATAAAAACCTAGCCACTGATAGTGCAATCCTATATGAAAGACTTAAAAAGAATCCTAAGCCTTGGACGGCAGCTCATACACAAGTCGTAAGAAAAATAAAAGAAAAGGTAAAAATTTTACCTTGTTTATCTTTAGCAAACCCAAAATGGGAAAAAATTGTAGAAACAGATTCCTCAGACATAGGATTTGGAGGAATATTAAAACAAATCCACCCAGAAACCAAGCATCAAATGCTGGTGAGATATCACTCAGGAAAATGGTCAAATAGTCAACGAAATTATGCTACCGTAGCTAAAGAAATACTGGCTATAGTAAAATGTGTCTTGAAATTTCAAGATGACCTTTATAACCAAAAATTTAAAATTTTTACAGACTGTAATACAGCTAAATTCATGTTTAACAAAGATTTCAAACATGATGTGTCTAAACAAATGTTTGCAAGGTGGCAAGCACATTTAGCCCCTTTTGATTTTGAAATAATATATAAAAAAGGAGAAGATAATAATCTTCCAGATTTCCTGACTCGGGAATATTTACAGGAATAAATATGTCAAACGAATATCTGAAGGAAATTTATCAAATAGCTGATTTAAAACAAAGAAAATGGGCTAGAGTAGTCCAGTACTACAAATATCTGAAAGCAGAAACTGGATGTGTACAGCCAGAACATATAGATGGATTAAATGAAGCAATCCGCAAACATAACTTCTTGCTTGCTTTGAAAAAGCAAATATCCATAGTATGAGTTATTTTACAGGAATGATTCCTCGAGGAAGAGGAAGAGGTAGGGGAAATACCCCTAGAGGCCGAGGTTATATCCCAGGTCTTTCCACCAGCAGAAGTGATACTTCGGGCACTCCTATCATTCAGCATGAAAAAATGAAACATATAGCCGCAAATCTTTCCCAGGAAGATATACCTTCCTCGTCAAACTCTAACCCTATAACATCATATGCTAGTACTGTGGCCAAGGAGGATAAAGACTCTTGGATAAAAAGTTTAAAGTCAGAAATTATATTTCTGCTGGAAGACAGTGATCTGCAATTAAAAAATGATCCTTGGGAGATAATGTCTAGATACCTAGACTTGGCATCATATGCTGCAACCTCTTACAAAACAAGGGGATATTATGAGGAAATACTCAAAAACAATTTTTGTGAGATTGAACACTTTACTAAGGAAAGTAGCAAAAATGTCTACCAATTTAGTAAATTGACAATCAAACAGATTATAACTGTTCACCAGTGGGGAATATCCCCTATGAGGGAAAAGGAGATTATAAACTCTGGAAAAGTAGTTTTCAAATACAACTACTGGGATTATATCCAAGCTTTTGATAAGGTACTCTTATATGAGAACCCTTATCGGAAACATACATGGTTTTTCAAAATCTGCGGACAAGTTTATAACAAGCCTATTCCAAATTGGTTTGTCAAATGGTGGACTTTAAAAGGACCATCAAGTTTTATAATACCGGAACCATTCAAGCAGTTATACTTCGATTGGAGAAGAGTTTCTCCAAAAATCCCAGAATTGGCAGATTTAGAGAAATTCTCTGAAGATTGGGTATTGTTATACTTCTTTATAGAATTTTCTATTCCATGGATCTGGAAATGGACTCTAGAAATCGGTTATACCGAGACAAAACTCCCTGGCGATGCCAAATTCCCTTGTGTCCTCAGAACAAGTTATACTCGCTTCTGGGAAAAAATTATAAAACTGGATCCTCAGACCAAGAAAATATTTGGTCAAGAAACAGTGGATGATACCCAATCAAAGGTCGAGAAATATAAGGCCTTAACAGTTATTGAAACCAAAAAGGAATCAAATCCTTTTGAAAAAATTTCTATCAGATTGAAGATGGGAAATCCAGAAATATCAAAGGAGGATATGTTAAAGGCATATCTTCAAGAGATGAAAAAGGAGCTGAGCAGGCAGTTTACGCAGGCCGAGCAATCAGACCAAAGGTCAGATACCTCAATGAGGACAAAAGCATCATCAAATGGTGAAATGGAAGAAGACTTGGAGAGAGAATCTCAAGAAGAATATTTTCTCAACGAAGACCAGCTATTAGAGCTGTTGGGCCAAGAAGAGCCCATAAACTCAGAACTCTACACAGGTAAATTGGACCAGGCTGGAGAGAATCTCTCCAAAAATCCCACAGGAAAAAATGTAGCCCAAAAGTGACAAGACATAAAGAAGGAATCTCTTCGTTATCCAAGTGGAAGACAAGGAAGAGACGTAAAGGGAGCATCTCCCTTTAATAAAGAAGACAGAGACGGCCACTTATAGAAGAGCCACTACTTTAATAAAGAATGTAAAAAGTTTGTCTGCCACTTACTGTTTTTATTTTAGAGTTTTGTATTGCCCAGGTATTATATAAGGGCATAAGTGTGTAAGAGGAAGGTAGATCCTCATAAGACTAGTTCCGCAGTTTTCAAAAACTTCTCTCTTGTAAACATATTTGGAAGATCAATAAAAGAAGTTTGCAGAAGGCGCCCCTCTACATCATTGTAAGTATTCTTCTCTTTCATTTCTTTATTTTCAAATAAAATAAACCCCTTGCAATATCACCCAGCCGAATGATCGGCTAAATCCTTTGGTGTTAAACCATGAATCATACATACTAACTGTATGACTTGATCCTGTTATCCGGTGTTCGGCTACATGTGGATTTTTGAGGTTTGAAAAGGCTAAACTGGAGTTTGAAACCTTTAACTGGCCTTTATTGGTGGTATACCAAGAGTGAGCCCGGTCTAAGCCGTGTGAAGGCGTTTTTTGGCGTTTGAACTCGGATTGGTTGTTACTACTAATAAGGAGACGGTTTTAGTTTTCAGTAAAAAGTATTCTCCTGAACAGTTTGAGCCATTTCAGTAAAAATCTTTATATCCCTCAATCTTCTCCACACAACACCGGTTTACTTGGTTTGTTATGTTTTTAACAAGTAGAAAGCTTTCAGGTATACATACTTTATTATTACAGATGTATGCTTTAGGAATCTTAAAATCTATTTGGAGTTATTCTCCTCCAGCATGCCTTAAACTATGGGTTGTTTTTTCAAAATATTTTGTGGGTATTAACCCTTCCTGTATTACACTCACATATGCTCCTGAATCTATTATAGTGATTAATTCTATCATAAAGCTATTGTTTATGAGTAATTTTATTTTTATATGGAATTTGAATGCCGTAATCATATTTATTACTGAAAGAAATCCTTCTTCTAGCGGTTCATTTTGATTTATTAAATCCACTGGAGTTTTATCTTCTAATTTTGAAACTCTCTGGTTTAAATTATTGTTTAAATGTTTTAGCATTTTGATTTCATCTTTTAAATTATCAATTTCTATTTTTAAATCTAATACACTTGTCGGAGTTTCAGAGACTGTCTTTTGTTTTTGTCTTAATGTTTTAAACACTTCTGAAAGCATACATCTGTAATAATAAAGTATGTATACCTGAAAGCTTTCTACTTGATAAAAACATAACAAACCAAGTAATACTTGGAACACCATTTCTTAAACAAATTTTTCCTATAACTCATATTGATGACAAATACTTTGAGGGTACTTTTCAGAATCAAAAAGTTCAATTTCAGTTTATAACTGAACCACAGACGAAAGTCTTAAATGAAATAAAAGACATTATTTTTCAAAAATATAATCAAATTAATTTTCTTAAAAGTGAAGTAACCATTTATAATATTGAAATCGATTTAAAAAATCCTAAACTCATTGACAAAATAAAACGCTTACAGGACACAATGTCCTTAGAAATCTGTAATGACCATCCTAATGCTTTTTGGAATAGGAAGAAACATATTGTTAGTCTTCCTTATGAAATTCTTCCCATCTGGGTTTTAAGAATTCTTCCCTAACCTTTTTTCTGGCTAAGGATCCTTTGGAAAAATCAATTTTTTGTGTATTATTCATATTGAAAAATTCATTTCGGATTCGGTTATCTCCTCATTGTTAGTGTTATAAACACCTTTGACTATGTTTTCTTGGGTTTTAAATAGTTTCGTTACTCTTTCTCTTTCACCAATATGTGAAGTAGAAGCCCTATGTGAATCTTCCGAATATGGAACTTCTATTATTGGGGAAATATATGAATGTGACGAATATGATCTAGCTAGTGGTGTCTCAGGAGTTTTACCCTTGGTCATTTTTATATAAATATTACCTTCTGATGATTCTATAATTTCATCAACTTTTTCGTTTATTTCTATTTTTGGATGTCCTACCTTTTCTAGGACCCATTGCTCTAGTATTGGAATTTCATCCCATTTTATGGTTTTTCTTGTTGAGATTTTTGATTTATTAAAATTGGTTTCTATTAAAACCGTTTCATTTATTCTTTTATCAAGAAGTTTGCAATTTGGGTTCAATGTCATTAAAGGTTTATAGTATATTCTATAACAAATACATATCAATTCTGATCCAGGCATATAATTATAGTCATGAGTTTTTACATTTAATGTTAAAGCCTCTAAGATGTTTATATCAGTTAAGGATAGTGTTAAGTTTGGATAGACATTAAAATAGACTGGCCCATGTGCCAAACTTGATTGTATTACTCCCATTAAGGATTTTTTATAATCTAAGTTTCTGGCATCCCTTAAGCATGCAATGAAACTTTCAGGCAAACCTTTTAAGGTTAATGGTTTAAAAGCAATTTGTATTAGACCAATATGAATAAATTTGTATAACATTGAATATTTCATTAAATCATTTTGAGAAAGTAATTTAATACAAATTTGTTCGTTATCTAACGCCACAGACTGTTCAGTAGTTTTTACTACTTGTTTTAAACCAAATTTTTCAAAAGTTCCTAATTTGTATAGAGTTTTAATCTCAATTTTAGGAATTGTCCACTTATTAAGTTCTTCAAGGTTTTTTGGAATTTCCATTTCTTGCATATAAGCATTTTTTATGTGTGATTTCCCATGTTTGATTAGATTCATTGAATCTTTGAGAAACTGATGTTAAACCACTCCTCAATACATCCTAATCTGTACGAATTGGCTCTGATACCAATTAATATAGTTATTGATATTAAATATGCATTAAAAATTGTTAAATGACAAGTAAAAATAAATAAAAAAATTCAATTAAATGACATGTAATAAAAAAACAAAGGGAGTGTGAATTTTTTTAGACATTACTTTGGATGAATACAAAAATAAATAAACACACCCAATTAACTATGAATTGGTAAAATACTATTTCCAACCATATCTGTTGTGAATGCCAGTTATATAGATTGGTTTTGATCAACGTACAGGATCGTTCCAAAGATCCACGTGGCTTTCGATAAGAATGCCGATGGACTTACTTTTTATATAAAATTCGAATTATTAATGTGTCTATGAGAAAACCAAATTCGAGTAAAAACAGAACATATTAAACCTGGTTTTATCTTCTCCGAAACCGAAACCCTTTTTCACCTTTGGTCGCCAAATCCGTGGAGTTGGTGAATGTAATGTTGTATGCATTCGGCTGACGCAAAGGGATCGGAAGGGAAGGGAAAGGGCCATCCATCCGTCGCCACCTCCTCGTCCTGCTTAGGGTTTTGTTTTGCTCTGTTAGGGTTTTTGTCTTCTCGTCCGACTCATGGCGGACGACGATGAAGTCGCCGCGGGGGACCACTCGCCGCGTCGATTCCAGGAAGCCCAAGGACCGGCACCGGAGCAGTTAACGAATCAGGAGCGACGGCCGGTGAGTGAAGAAATTGTTGTGGAGGAGCTGGAGGCAGTTGCGGGGAGTGAGGTATCCGAGTTCGGCGGATCCGAGGTGCCTGCAGAGTTAGGGGCTGTATGCGCGGCTGATGGGCAGGCGGGCGCGGAAATTGGTGGCTCTGTCGGCAAGGATGAGGCTGCCGTGGAGTCGAATGAATCGGGTGTGGCTATGGAGGTGGAACCGTGTAATGCCGGGGAAGGGGGTGTGGGCTCAAATTGTTGCCCGTCCGAGCTGGAAGGAGCTGAGCCTGAAAAGTATGACCAAGCGGAAGATGTAAAAAGCACTGCCTTTGGAATTGGAACCGAGTCCCAGAACGAACCAGACTCGGAAAAGTTACATCTTGATGTTAAGTCAGAGGGTGTGGTGGCTGCAGAAGATTATCACATGAATGATGCTTTTGAGGAAAAAACAGAAGAATCTGAAAAGAATGTGAGTGTGGAACAATGCGAGGCCTCGACTGTTTGTGGTGGTATGGAGCAGGTGGATGACTCTAAGAAGACTGTGAAAGAAGAAGGTGTAGAGGAGAATGTTGCTGGAATCTCTGATTTGATTGGTGGGGATCCTACTGGTGATGTGGGTTACGAACATAAGGGAGAACTGCCTGTTGCAGTCCCCGAGATAGTCATCGGTGAGCAAGAAACCACATTGCTTAGCACGTCACGGCCTATCGTTGAGTCAGAACAAGTTGCCCTTGCAGAAGATGATTTAATGGAGGATGCTAGCACATCAAGTGATGAAGACAATGGAGATCATCATGTTACGGAGCTGGTCGAAGATATCGTTCACTCTGAACTGATGAATGACCAGGAATCACCATCTTCTAGGGAAGTTAATAGTGTGGACTCTGCAGCTCAAGGCAAGGTAGACGATATACTCTCTGTGGCTGAGCAACAAAAGCATGTGGCTCTGTCAGTAGGTTTGGATCACATTGATCAGTCAGATAAACCTAAGGACGAGGGTGGTGATGAGGATGCAGAGATGAGAACAGAAGAGGAAAACATAGAGAACGAGGAAAAAGTAAAAGAAGACCTTTCGGCAGTTCCGGACTTAGACTTTTCTCTGCAAAATGTTGAATTGGATCCTACCATCGGTGAAGATGAAATTGATGAAGAGTTTGTAGGTGGAGAAGATCCGTCAATCGCTGATGAAGTTGAAACACAGATTGATATAACAGATGCAGAAAAGGGCAATGCACCACGGAAAAGAGGGCGGAAGCCTGTTAAAGCTGCATCAACAAAGAAGACAGAGGAAGATGTGTGTTTTATTTGCTTTGATGGGGGTGATCTCGTGGTTTGTGATCGCAGGTAGGACTGCATTTGTTTGGTAGCACATTTTTCTGTTTATGATGTGTCGTGCACCCTGATGATGTAGTTATAAATAATTGACTGGATGCATTTTGATCTTTAGGGGGTGCCCAAAGGTGTATCATCCTTCTTGTGTCAATCGTGATGAAGCATTCTTTCGATCCAAGGGTCGCTGGAACTGTGGTAAGTAATTTTTTATCCTATCAGTCTAATCTGCCATCATTTTAAACTATGATTCTAGGGTATCGTTTGAACACAACACATAATTACCACTCACTGTATTTCTGTGGTTGAAAGTCGTATTTTAGTCGCTGAAGCATCTTTTAATAGCATGGTTCATTTTTCATAAAATGAATAGAAACAGAAAATTAGAACAGGATGCTGCTTGTTATTGTTCTACAAAGTAGTTAGGCTATATTGAATTTTTACGCTGGTTTACAACCTTACCCAGTAGTTCATCTCTTTAACCAGTTCATTTTAGTCGCTGAAGCATCTTTTAATAGCATGGTTCATTTTTCATAAAATGAATAGAAACAGAAAATTAGAACAGGATGCTGCTTGTTATTGTTCTACAAAGTAGTTAGGCTATATTGAATTTTTACGCTGGTTTACAACCTTACCCAGTAGTTCATCTCTTTAACCAGTACAACTGATGATTCTTGTGATGGTAAGGCATATGAAAATAAGCACCATTAGAAATAAACTGTGTTTTTGTGTCCCGGTAGTTGGCTGTACCTGATGTATTTAGTCTACTCTTCTTATCGTGGAAGGTATATTTTACCAAATAACTTCATGAAGGACTGAAGAGTTATAGAAGGATGCTAATCTGGTCATAATGTTTTTAAGCATATGTAGTTATGAACCTCATAATCAAACTACTAGTCCGTACAAGACCTTCTATTTTACTTTTTGCCTTGACATAAATTTCTGCACTCCAATTGATTTATAATTCAGCACACAATTATCTGTGATCACCATATGGACAACATATGGTTTGTTTAATTTCAAAATATTTTGTCAATTGAGGTTTCTGGTGAAGTCAACAAATTTTGATTCGTATGATAATTTGATCACGTTCATATCTAGCATTACATATTGCTCAACTATTTAAAGCATGCTTGCAGGAGAATTTGCGACCTTGCACTTCTTTTTCAGACCTTTTGTAGGGTATTTATTTTAGTTTAGGTTTTCCTTCGCGGATTTGTTAAAAAGATTTTCAACAAACCTATTCAAAATGGTCAACTTATCAGGATTATTTATTGGTATGTTGATCGATTTATGGAATGGAAACTGTTCCTGTTAAATATCAATCTCCCCTTAGAGTTTGTTGAGTTATGTCTTGCATCATTATTAAAGAACTCTTGAGTTTATGGAAACTTTATTTGATTAGGGTTTTCTAATATTTAGAAATCCTAATCTTGTTATATTAGAAATCCTATTTGTTTTAGGATTTCACTGTAGTCTATATAAACCTAGTCAGGGTTTATTTGAAAGGCGGATTAGAAAGCCGTAAACTCTCTCATGTATTGTCTTCCCTGAAGTAATAAGATCTTTGTCTTTGCCCTTGGACGTAGGTCACTACGATCGAACCACTTAATTCTTGTGTCTTCATTTATTCTCATTCGTTGTTCTAGTCAATATTCCTGCCCTACTCCAACAGAGTTTCAATGGCATTGAACCTATCCAGCCTAAGTCAACAAATTCTGATTGATATGATAGTTTAGATACCTTCTTATCTGGCCTTACATATAGCTCAACCTTTTGAAGCAAGTTAGCAGGCGAATTAGTTACCTTACACTTTTTCTCTAAGCCTTTTGTTGGTGTATAATTTATGTTAGGTTTTCTGTCGCGGATTGTCAAAAAGGTTTTGAACAAACTTGTTCGGAATGGTCGATCTATTCAGGATTATTTCTTGGGATAATGATCGATTTATAGAGGGGAAACTCTGCCAGTTAAATTTTGATCTCCATATTGAGTTTTGACGGGCATTGAACATTGATTCATACAGTAGTTTGGGTGATTGGTCTAGTGCCACTTCATTATTTGTAAAATACAAAATAGGATCTTTTAATGGCATTACTTCAGTAAATGGAGTACTTATTTGTGTTCTTCTATTCATCTTTCTATTTCATTCTTGGGAAAGCTTTGGTTTTCATTGGTTATTTAACTATAATTGTAAAGAATATCGACCATCATAAGTCTCAACTGTTGAAGTTTCCTGAACCAACTTCCTATAAATGAGTTTTTCAAATAAGCATTCTTCCTGATAGTTCCTTAAGATAGAATGGGTCTTAAGTTTGTATTATGAGATTGAGTAGAGTACTGTCCACAGATACTTCTGTCATTGCCTGTCATCTATGCTTCCAATTAAGCAACGAAACTTATTTTACCCTTTTTGCAAAAGGTTGACCGAACATAACAAGTGTCTTGCAGTCATGCTATAATTTGGGTTTAACTAAACAACATTCAAAAGTTCAGAACACTGTCTATCATGAATTTTGTGGAGATGCATTCTTCATCAGAAAGCAGTATGAAATGAATAGAAATCAAAAATTAGAACTGGATGCTGCTTGTTATTGTTCTACCGAGTGGTTGGCTTATTTGGAATCTTAACACTGGTGTACCCCCTTACCCAAGAGTTCATCGATTAACCAGTTCATCTGATGATTCTTGTGATGGTATAACAAATGAAATTAAGCACCATTAGAAATAACTTGTGGTTTCATGTCTTGGTAGTTGGTTGTACCTGATGTATTTAGTCTACTTTTCTTATCATGGAAGGTATGGTTTACCATATAACTTCATGGAGGACTGGAGAGTTATGAAGGATGCCAATCTGGTCATAATGTTTTAAGAATACTAACCTCATAATCAAACTACTAGTCCATACAAGACCTTGTATTTTACTTTTTGCCTTGACATAAATCATCTGCACTCCAATTAATTGATATTTCAGCACACAGTTTTCATTTGTCACCATATGGACGACATATGGTTTATTTTTTAGAATTTTTCTTGGGCAATCGAGGTTCTTCTCAGTCAGCATAAATTAAGAATTTTGGTCATTCAGATCACCTTCGCATCTGGCATTACATATTGATCAACGTTTGAAGCATGCTTGCAGGAGAATTTGCAACCGTACACTTTGTTTGTAAACCTTTTTAGGGTGTTTATTTTAGGTTAGGATTTCTGTTGCGGATTGCCTTAAAAGGAATCTGAACAAACATATTTGGAAGGGTTTACCTATCCATGATTATTTTTCGGTATGATGATCGATTAATAGAAGGGAAAATCTGTCACTTAGATATTGATTTTCATATATAGTTTCAACGGGCATTGAACATTGATTCATACAGTAGTATTGTTGATTTGTCTCAGTGTCACTTCATTATCTGTAAAATACAAAATTTAGGATCTTTTAGTGGCATTACCCTTATAAATGGGGTACTTATTTGTGTTCGTCTACTCATCTTTCTATTTCATTCTTGGGAGAGCTCTAGTATTTATTAGTTAGTGAATTATAATTGTAGGGAATATCAACCATCAGATGTCATAACTATTGAATTTTCCTGAACTGAGATCCTAAAAATGAGTTTATCATATAGGCATGCTTCCTGAATAGTTCCTTAAGATAGGTTGGGGATCTACATATTACTCCTTAAGCTGGTGTTATGAGATTGAGTACATAGTACTGTACCCTTTCCTTACTGTACCCATATTCCTCTGTCTTTGCCTGTCAGCTATGCTTCCAAATAAGCATCCAAACTTGCTTTAACCTTTTTGCTAATGGTTAATTGAACATAACAAGTGTCATGCATTCATTATATATCTTGAGTTGGAAAAAATTAAAAGTTCAGAACACTGTCTATGGTGAATTTTGTGGAGATACATTCTTCATCGGACAGCAGTTTAATACCCATAAATTTGTCCGCTAACAGTTATGCTAAGTCAGGTTGAATGGGTTTTCTCATTTGTAATCTGTTGTACCATAACAGATGATATTACTTTTTATGCGTTTCATATGTCTCTTAGAGGATATAATTTTTGTACATAGATTAACTGTTTATGCTGTTTGGTCACGTGTTTCAGGATGGCATCTGTGTAGCATATGTGAGAAGAATGCCCAGTACATGTGTTTCACATGCACATTTTCCTTGTGTAAGGCGTGTATCAAAAGCACAGTTTTCTATTCTGTCAGGGGGAATAAAGGCTTCTGTGATAACTGCATGAAAACTGTTAATTTGATTGAAAGCAATGAGCAAGGGAATAATGAGGTACACATCGTTTAATAAAATTCAGATTTCTGTCCATATGATATTGTTGTACTGATCAGCAAACACTTAAGTGATGCAAATGTCAGATTTGGAATCTTTGACTAGTTTGCATTCTCGCGTTGCACATCAAATCAATAAATTTATTATTTCATATTTGACCAGGTAAAGTGTGTAGCAAGTGTACTTTAATTCCTTTTTTTTTGTTTGAGCCGGATCTTGATTTTCCAGGTTTTGCACTATAAAAAAACAAAAATACTAGTAGTTAGTCTCCAAATGAAACATCTTGGGTGTTTGAGTTTTAATATGTAATTTGTTCATGTAGCATGTATATCATTTGCATAGTTATAGTTTATGAAGCTGTGTTTCCCAAACCGTTCAGATAATTATTGTTTCAAATTTATTTGTCAAGTATTCATGACATTGACAACATTTCTGAGCTAAACAAAAGATCCCAAACCGTCCATTATATTGCTAAACAAAAGATCAACTGGTTCAAATGTAAGCTTGACTAAATACCGCTTGCTATATCAATAACCTGGGCTAATGCACTTAATTTCAGGGTTTGAATAATGTCACTGGGGTGAGTACCGAAGCTCTTTTCCATGCGGCTTTTGTTGTAGTCTGTAAAATTATTAATTTACCCCCATCATCAGCAAAAAAACTAAAAAAAAGCTAGTCAGTCATGGATAGAAAAAAAAGCTCTAGGACTGTAGTTTTTGCACCATAGAAAACGGAACTGTTTACTTGTTCATGTTGTGATTATATTTGTTTATCATTCTTTCTATTTTCCCTATCTTGTTGTCTGTGGTTTCATTATCACATTGGTCTTCATTGATTTCAGGCAAAGTTTGATTTTGATGACAAGAACTGCTGGGAGTATTTGTTTAAGGATTATTGGATAGATGTGAAAGGGAAGCTCCAGCTGACTTCAGAAGAACTTGCTCAAGCTAAAAATCCTTTGAAAGGATCTGAAGCGGTTACATCTAAACAGGAATCAGCTGATGAGACATACAATATCGATAATAATGCCGATTCTGGCTCAAATAATTCCTCTGGCAATGCTGTAGCTTCTACTCCTAAGAAAAAGAAAAGCAAGAAACGATCGAAATCTGTTGGAAAGGGTGAAGATTCTGCTAGTGGTTCAGACAGTTCTGGGAATGGCAACAAAAGTAAAAGGAAGAAGACAAAGAAACAGGTGAAGTCCCTGAGGAAGAGGGGATCATCAGGAAATACTAGTGAAGTAGGAATTGATTCTGGATCTAAGTGGGCATCTAGCGAGCTTCTAAAGTTTGTAATGCACATGAGAAATGGTGATGCGTCTGTCTTATCGCAATTCGAAGTACAGGAGCTCTTGTTGGAGTATATTAAAACCAATAAACTCCGAGACCCACGCCGTAAAAGTCAAATAATTTGTGATGCAATGTTGAAAGGTTTATTTCGAAAACAGCGTGTTGGCCATTTTGAAATGTTGAAGCTTCTAGAGTTGCACTTTCTTATGAGAGAGGATCAGCAAAATGATTTTCATGGAAGTAGTGTTGATAATGAATCTAGTCCATTGGATGAAACCAGGAAAGCTGATGTTTCTGCGAAAACAAGTAAAGATAAAAAGCGCAAGATGCATAAAAAAAGATTTGGCAGGGGAACCCCGACAAATATTGAAGATTATGCAGCTATTGACATTCATAATGTCAGCTTAGTCTTTTTGAGGCGTAATCTCATGGAAATTTTACTTGAAGATGTTGAAAAGTTTCAAGAAAAAGTGGTTGGTGCCTTCGTACGGATACGAATCACTGGTATTAATCAAATCCAAGATATGTATAGACTAGTCCAAATTGTTGGTAAGTCTATGGAAGTTCATCCTTCTCTTGCTCTCATATCTCGTTTACCCGCCCCCCTCTTTAATGTGCACTTTAAGGTAAAGTAAATTATTGAATTTCCTTAATCGACATTCATTCAGGAACTACCAAGGCTCCTGTGCCTTATAAAGTTGGGAAAAGAACAACGGATATCAACCTGGAAATACAGAATTTGAACAAGAAGGAAGTCGTATCAATGGATATAATCTCAAATCAAGAATTCACTGAGGTGATTGAATCTATATCATTTGTTACTTTAATGTCATTATTCAGTTTGGCCTATGATGGTTGCATATATGTTTGCTTGTATTATTTTTTTCACAAATCCAGTGTTAAAATCAGTAGTTGGAATCATCATTTGTTTCCATTTTTGTAACAAATGGCCTTTGCGATTAAAACGGAATGTTGTTCCTCAAAAGGACTGCTATTAATGTCCATAAATGATCCTAAAGGCAACATGATGTCTTGTTGATTCTGCAGCTAGAATCCCCTGTTAATGTTATTTGGCAACGTCGTCTATTTTTTGTTTTGTAACGTAGGAGTCTCTTATTTTGAGTGCAAGTATTTTGACGTCACTCAATATGCTCCTAAAGGTATTTGAAACTTATTTCATGACTTTTCTTTCAAAATCAATAGGATGAGTGCAACCGACTTCGGCAGAGCATTAAATGCGGATTGATACCTCCGTTGACTGTGGTAATTATTTTGTGATATGTTGGTTTTTATATGTATGTAGTGTAATGTTATACTTACACTAATATGGTTAATGGTTGCGTTTAGGGTTATATTCTTGAGAAAGCCATGGATCTCCAAGCTGCTCGAGTCAATGATGTAAGTTCTCTTTGGTTACGGTTGGTTGCAGTTATTTAGAGTGGGATAGTTTTAGGCATAAATAGTACTTGTGTTACACATCTGGTTAAAATTAACATAATTATTATTAATCTTAAATAACAAATTTATTATTCCTAACCTGTACAGTTAATCCATTCAAAACAGGCGGGATTGTTTATCCCTAGAACTAATTATACCTATTCAATGAAAGCCAAAATGGGACTCAGCCCCTGTAAACAGGGAGTGTACAGAGGGTGTAAGTGGGTCTCTGAAACAAATCCTTTCTGCCAACTGAACTAACCAAATTCAGAAGCCTTTATGAGTTTTGTCTGTTCTTGGTAATGAATTCGTTGGTCCAGCCTTGATAAAAGCCCCGTTCTTGTCCATGAGTTTTCTCCTGTATTCTATTAATGCTTAAATAATTTCTCAAAAATACTGCCCGAATTCAGAAGCCTTCATGTTAATGATATTTCATTTCAAATAACTAATTCCTACTATGAACAGTCTGTGCAGTTGTTATATTTGACTTGGCTGACCCCATGTATCGCAGCCAATTTGACTTTGAAAACTAAAAAATCCTTAAATAAATATTTTCCCACTGAAATGTAGAACTAGAGTGCACAGAAACCTGCAACACGCTCATGATGTTCAGTGCTGCTATTAGCAAGCACGTGCTTTACCAAAACCCAGCAGCTGCTCATTTCAGTTCTTGATTGGTCTGTGATATTTGCCTTTTGAGACTGTATCTCCACATCTGTGAATCTTTGATGTGTTGTAGCTGCTCATTTCAGACTCCCGATATTGTCATCTCTGTAGTGGGTTTTCATGCAGTCTTGGCATGTAATTATTGGTTTTGATGGAACCATAAGGTTATTTGAAGTTCGCTTCTAAAAGAGGTGGTACTTAACAGTTATTTATGTTGATGTAGTGGTTGGAAACGGAGATGGTACGGCTGAGTCATCTATGTGATCGTGCAAGTGATATGGGGCGAAGAAAAGAATATCCTTTTCTTTGAGTTCATATATTTCGAGCTTATATAAAAAGTTGGACAATATCATGCCACTTATTTGACTCTCTTGAAACATTCTCTCGACTGTACGAATCACATTGTACTTTTTTGCTTATAGGTTGATTTATATTTTCCTTCTTTATACTGTAGTTTACTGTTCTGTTGGTGGTAGATTGTTAGCCTTGACTTTATTCCACGCTTAGAGAAAATGTAGAGAAACTGCAGAATCTAAAGAAACCTGAGGAGCGCCAACGCAGACTAGAGCAGATACCTGAAGTACATTCCGACCCAAAAATGGATCCATCTTATGAGTCTGAAGAGGATGAAGTGGAGGCTGAAGATAGGAAGCAAGGTTTATCTCTCTTTTCTTTTGTTTCTTTTTGAAATAAATGTGGGTGCCACAACTCCTTTTTATTTACTGTTATCTATTTTTCGAACACTTCCAGAAAATTTCTCGAGACCTATGGGATCCAGCTTTTCTCGGCAAGGAAAGGAAACTCTTTCTCCTCGAAAAGGATCTTCTGTATCTAGTGACTCGTGGAGTGGGGCAAAAGGTCATTCAGTTTCAGGCATGAACCGCGAGCTGGGAAGAAGCTTGTCAGTCAAGGGTGAAGACACAAGTTTAACTGGTGAATTAAATCGTGATATTATGAGTCTCAAAAGAAGTAATGAGCATGAGTCCATAACTCGGGACAGGCAAAAGGGTCCTTATAGTTCACCATTGGTTGGTGGGAACTCCTATTCCGCTGTAGCATCTGAACCAGTGAGTGGAGTTGTTTCAGATACACAAACTGCTGCAACAGTAAACGAGTCAGAGAAAATTTGGCATTATAAGGATCCTAGCGGGAAAGTCCAGGGACCATTTTCCCTAGTGCAGCTCAAGAAGTGGAACACCACTGGTTTCTTCCCCAAAGATCTAACAATATGGAGAACCAGTGAAAATGAAGATGATGGTATATTATTATTAGATGCTCTGGCAGGGAAGTTTCAGAAAGAAACTAAATTTAACGAGAACCAATCCAACAAATCTCATAATGTGCAGATTGGACACTCATCCTTGCCACATTCTGCAAGGTCTGCTCTTAATGGAAGCATGGGCAATAGTGCATCACCATCTCAAATATCCACGGTTGGTCGTACTAGCTTATCTGTTGATGTTCCCATGGCCAATGCAGCTGCTAGGGGTTCAGGCTTTGATAGCAGGAATGATTCAACAAACCTCCCTTCTCCAACTCCAAACCAAACACCCAAGGGTTCAACAGAAGGACAAGCCTTCGTCGACAGAGTATCATCATTTTCTCGCTCTGCTATAGGTTCTCTGTCTGCAGATAGCACCCAGTTAGATCGCCTAACCGCTACATCCGTTGCAAATGCGTTTCGATCCACATATAATCAGCAACCAACTTCTACTGGGTACCATCTGCAGCAACCTGATCCATCTGCTGCTTCAGTTAATTCAGGGGTTGAATCGAGAAATTCTGCCGCAGCTGTCCCTAGCATCATGCAGTCTGTTGCTCTGCAACAACCTGGACACAGTGGATCAAATAATCAGATTCCCTTTTCTGCTTCCAACACTTATAACCAGTGGGGTAACCCTACAGCTGTTAGCACTGAAAACCCTGGTGGATCTTTCCCAAATCAAGGTTTTTTGGGAATGCCTGTTTCGACTGCATGGAGGCCTCCTACACTTCCTGTCAATCAACCTGGTGCGCAGGCTGTGGTACTCCCCGACCAATCTTGGAGAGCGGTGCCTGGAAACCCAAACATGGGATGGGGGGGAGTATTACAGGCAAATGCCAATGTTAGCTGGACCCCTACTGGACAAGTAGCACCACAGGTGAATCCCAACTGGGCTGTGCAAGGCATGGGACCTGTAACCGGAAGTGCCACTGCTGGCTGGATGGCGGCACAAGGACATGCAACTCCAGGTTTCGTCGCTCCAGGGAACAATCAAGCTGGGGCAATCATGAATCCTAGCTGGGCTGGAGGGGCTGTTGTGAACGCCAATAGTAACCAAGCATGGGCAGCAGCTGGTCATGGCAGCATGCCAAACAGTGCTGCCCCTAATAATAACAGCCAAGGTTCATGGGTGAATGGACAGAATGGGAGCGAGCGATACGCAAACGACAGGACTGGTGGTGGAAGTAGTGGTAGACAATGGAATAACCGGCGAGGTGAAGGCTCGTATCATCAACGGGGCGGGAGCGGTGCAGGACCAACTAGAGTTTGCGACTACTATATGAGCGGCCGCTGCAAGAAGGGAGCTTCTTGTAACTGGTTGCACCCACAGAGACAGTGAAGGTTATATTATGATTTTTGTACAGCAATTTTAGCAATGTTGAGGAAAGTGGTGGAAGGGTTGATTAGTGGTTTTGCTGTTTTACATGTTTATTGTACTCTTAGTTTTTAGATTTTATGTAGTTTAGTCCACAGGACTCTCTTGTTACACTTATGTCTACTGTAATCACTTCTAAAATTTCATACTGCAAAATAATTAAATTAGCTCAATTAATTTCGTCAATAATATTTATTTGATGACATTATTGGGCGTTGAGGATTATTTGTAGTGTGTTTTTAGAGTTTCTGTCTTGCTAGAGATGGTAATTTGACCTTCCCGCCTCTGGTTAATAATTGAGTTGACTAGTCTTGTTTCCATTTACGTGGTTAATAATCGAGTTAACCATATTCATAATGAAAATCATAACTGAACTAAACAAAGTTTTATGTATGGTTAACAATATGATATTTATCTGTCCAATTTAAGTTAACCACCAGAGCCGCACCTTGGTCAAAGGTGTCAAATGACCCCAGTGGAATTTATTTTGTTATATTAAGTAGACATAAGTTGTATTATATAATCTTAAGAAGTTTAATTTTAACCCTCAAAATTAGGATTTAAGTATTTATAGTTAATTTCAAGAAATTTAAACACAAATCTTTCCCAAATTAAAGAAATGTCAAATAAAATACTCATTTTCTAATTATGAATAAAATATATTATTACTAAAATTAAATTAGTAATTTTTTCTAAATTTATGGTGTATCATCGATTATCTTAATATTTTTTTACCCGCTAGTTT
>NQLW01000032.1:3499277-3550479 GCA_002312845.1 Kalanchoe fedtschenkoi | reverse complement strand
TGGGATTATTTATCCCGTTAATATTAATAACCGGACTGATACCAAACGTACCTTAAGTGTATGGAACCTCTAGAAACATCTAAAACCACAAAACCCTACAATCTGAGTATTCTAAAACTCTAAAACCTATAATTTTAACACCCTCACACACTGGAACCTGAAAACCTCTTAAAAAAACGAAAACTAGCAAAATTTGTTTTATGACCCGTTCTCTTATCTAATGAATATGAGGTATCACTTCATATCCGATTTTCCCTAAACTTAATGTACGGGGAAAATACCATACTATTTATCATCATTTTAGTTTTTCTCATTGTGAATTCATCTAGATCGTTGATGTAATGTGAATTCATTTTAGCTTTTCTCACTGTGAATTCATCTAGATCATTGATGTAATGTGAAATCAACTATAACAACAAATTAATTCATTTGTAATTAAAATATTTAATAATCATGTGATTTTTTTTATAGAGATAATTACGGTAGAAGAATATTCTTTAGATATACTCAAATAATCGTTTGTGCTTAACTGATAAACTCATGTTTATCACCCGTAATCATAGCTAAAAAATCTCCACATGCGTTCTCTTCCTTACATGCTGCATGAATGAGTCTTCTGACGAATTGAAGTGGGCTGTATATTCAAGTGAATTGATGTCGTGTTTCGGTTGTTGTGCAAGTGGGGTCAGAAAAATTATAATTTATTTAATCAATCTCATCTCTCATTCATGTCATCTTTGGATACTTGTTGGGGTTGTTGTGCGGGTGGGGTTTTGCTTGTGATGGGATCCACAACACCAAGCCATGCCAGACAAAGCCATAATCTCTCTAACATGAAACTTCATTTGGAGGATTTAAGTAGATGTTAAAAGATATGTTGATTTGCCAGTGAGATCTTAACAGTGAAGACAATGTCTCCTCGATCGATCCGAAGACGAGCTTCAACAACATCTTTAATGTTCTTATCTCTTTCAACAACATCTCTGCCATTATCGACGTTCTCAACTACTCCATTCAGGTCCGGTGGGATGGTGAATTATAATTTAGTAATGTATTATAATTTAATTGATCATAATTTAATGTTACATGTTGCAATGTTATGAATTTGAAATGGTGCACTGATTTTACACGGTGCACAAACATCCACTCCAACGGCTCCCTCAGCCCCACCCAAATTGGCCGATGTCGCATCCTCTGACCCAGGTCAGGTCAACACGACGAACCTTTATGACACCCTACCTGTTACGTTGTTAAAAAAGCTTCGGTCTTTGATTGTTTTGTGCACAATTCACACGAGATTTGTTGTGCATCAATGAGTTCAGAAAAATCGTGCACCATTACGAACCTTCTTTATCTTCAAGCAATTTGATATCGTAGCACATATCTAACGAATCTTGGTTGATGGATTTCATATTAGGGTACTACTCAGATGTTTGATGGGTTGAGATGAGTGGATCAACTTAGATCTAGATTGGATTCAGACTCGCGGTGATGTCCGATTGGTCCGGTCGAGGCGGCTTTGACTAGGTGAGAGATGCGGCTTTGAGAGAAGGCTAAGATCAGAACTGAGTTTGGCTGGCGCGGCTTTGGATATGGTAAGCGATAGATAAGAGAGCTGAAGTATGGAGATGAGAGAAAATATGGATGAGAGATAGATGATTTTTCTAATAAAGAAAAACATAATAATGTATACCTTAAATTGAATAGAGAATATATTAATAGATTTGCTAGAGATAAATATGTGAGATATTTAAGAAATGATAATAAACGTATTTAGATAATTTAAAAATAAAATAAAAATATATATTAAAATAAAATAATCGTGATTCGTTAGAAGATGCAAAATCAATTAATATAAATAGTTCAGTACATATCTAAATCATTTGATCCTCCACGTATATATTTTTTTATACAAAAGAAAGATATAAAATAACCTAGAAGAGGAGGAAGACAATTTATTTGGAATTGGATATAAATGGAGTCAGCGGCGGACGAGGGACGAGGAGCGAATTCGAGCAAGGGTAAGTCGTGCAAGGGATATCTTTACTACTCTTCCGCTCTCAATTCCAAATCTCAAAACCCCACATGTGTTGGCATCTCAACAACTCTCCAACAAGGTCGCCCTTTTCATTCCCTCGTGCTTCTTTTTTTTGTTGCATTTCGGGTTCTTAGTTTGTTCGGTTTTAAATTCAATTTGGAGCCATGCCTGCTTCTAAGGGCTGCTTGCATGGCCCTTCACATTTTTGAATTGCATTATGAATGATGATAAGAGAAATATGCTCATATTCCTGATTGGCATCCATTACACAAATCTTCAGTACTAAAAACGGTGATGACTGTCAACATTTGTAATTTATTGCCGAATTGGGTTTTGTGTTTAGTATAAATATTGATTAAATGCTGTGAATACGGTTGCTCTTTGTGCTGTAGTCTTTGAATGATATATAGCCAAGCTTCTGTATCTGGGAAAATGACATGTGGTGCATTTTACTGTTTACAGTTCCCAAGTACATAGTGGAAGAGACTGAGGCGGAGCAGTACAAGAATGGCCAGCTGCTGGCTGATTTCAGATACTCATGCATCGGCTACTCCGTTTACATGGACAAAAAGGGTGCATCTGGCGATCAGCATAATAAAAAAGCTGAACTTCCTTTCTGTGTAGGAATAGAGGTATTTTTAAAATTTACTTCTCTTTTCGAAGGCGTTTCTACTGGGGGCTACAGTTCTTGTATGTGATACTCTTAGGAAGGTGTTTCTACTAAAGCAATTATGGGTTTCAGCTGAACGCAAGTCTTTATTTCGTGGAGGTCCTTAAATATATTCGTCTATCCTACATCACTGTCGAGTTTTGTTTTGGAATAAATTGTTTATTCAATTTGTGGCTTTAGCCTAACCTGGAATTGTAGATATGATGTTGTATGCTATCTTCCTTTTGTTGCTTCACTTTGTAGTCTGGCAACAATTACTCCCGTCCATTTCAGAAAATAAATATATTTTGGCAGTATATTTAATTCGCTTATTACTTTTAGTCCCTTTCTGGCATGTGTTCTATCCGGGGTTCCATTTCTTCTGTATAATATGGCTGTGATGTAAGTATAACATGGGGTTGAATCAAGTAATTATTGGGTGGATGCAAGTCTTACTTTCATGAAGGTCCTTATGGTATTCCTCTATACTGATCATTGCAGAGTTTAAATTTGGAATGAATTATTGATCATTCAGTTACTAGCTTGAGTCTAACCTAGAATTGTACATGTTAAGTTGCATTGTGCGGTTTCTTGCTTTTTTGGCCTTATTTTGTAATCTGTCATCAGTTACTCGCATCCTTTTGAATTCGTCATATGAATTCCAATAGGCATAACAGTTCATGAGCTTATGAGAAATGTTAAATTCAGTCCCTTTCTGACAAGTGTGCTACTTGGGGTGCTTGTTCGAGTGTGTAATAGGACAATTAGTGTAAAATATATTTCATATAAAATGTAACTTGAGTTTGAATTATGTTGGATTTCAGCTTGTATACAACTCTCATTTTGTTTAAGATCCCTATAAAGCTTCTCTTGTCCTGAGTCATGGTGGTGCATATTTTGGGGATAAATTTAGAGTGTGGCTTGGTTCTAAAAGATTTGGATTTGTTAAAGTTACAGTAGTATCCTGCTTCAGTTAGCTCATTTTGGATTCTGCTGATAATTATCCGCATTTATTTAGAATATAATATCTCTCTGTGTGAACCTGAACCGTTCATGAGCTTATGAGATGATTTGTGTAACACTTAACAGCTTGGTTACTTTTGTTAATTTCGTGTAAAATTGTGTTCCGCCGCAGGTTCTGATGAATAAAAAGGCTGTGGAGTCCGCCGCAAACGGTGTTCCTATCCATGCACATAGCAATGAAGGTAATTTTTGTGGGTAGATTGCATGCTCATTTTTGAGGTCTTTGCTAGGTCATATTCCTTCTGCGGTTACCTGTCTAGAGTTATAACACGACAATTTACAGTTTCAAATACGCATCATTAGCTTTGGATGATACAGTCATATCATGTGTGCCGCATACGAGGATTTAATTATGAACGAATAGCTCGATCTCGGAACTATTTTACAAGCATGGTTTATTTTGGTCCCAAAACAGATCATTTGTTTGCTACAAATTTATTTCCATATCCACATTTCCACATTTATTGATAAGATTGTTTACTTGACTCATTATTTTCTTGAATATCATTTATGTTTTGCTTTTCACTCTGCTTGTTAATCTCTATCTGAAAGACGGCCAAAATTCACCTCAACCTCGGATCAATAAACCAGCACCAGCCACATCCCCGACACCATCTGCTCGGTTAGAGTTCTTGAACAGGCAAGCTTGTATAATTATTATGCGCTTAATCATTTGCTAATACATTATACTGTATCCAAGTTTTTAACAGACTTAAAAGATTTGCGAAATTTCAGATTCTCAAGAAGCGCAGGCCTTGTGGCATCAGGAGTCATGAAGAACGCCAATAAAGTTTGCAACCAAGTAAAATCTACCATTGATGACATTCTATACCCCTACCGCAGGCCACCAAAGTAAAAAGATACAGGTTCAATCTTTGATCCCTTGAATAGCTAAATATGTGTATCCCAAAAGGAGAGTAACTTGACCATCTGCACTTCTCTCATTCCATTGCAGATCGTCATGTGCTCGTCATATTTATTACTATCTCTCTACTTTGCTTCTGATCTGTATAGTTAATGAGAAGCAAAATTGCTTACTCTGTTCTGTTGCAACTGATATTATGATAATATAGAAAATAGGATACATATTATTTTCATTTAAAAAGCCATAGTTGTAACTAAATTCATTTTTTTATCATTTTACTTTAAAAGTGTATATATAATTTTGAATCCAATTCTTAAATTTATTATCTCAACATGCATTTGATTTTTTTAACAGTTTGCTTCCCAATAAATTGTTGTTTCATCATGATGAGAGGAGTTGTTTAATTTAGGGAAAAGTATAAAATGGGGAATGTACTATCACCCATTTAAAAATTACGGTCATAACTATTTGATTTTTAGATTCACGGTCCTTATGTGTTGCGGGGCTTAATTGTAATTTTGAAAATCTCAATCATCTAAAAATTATTTATTCTATTTAAACAAACTCCCTCCCCAATCAATTTAGAAATGGAAAAGTACAAAATGAAGGTATATACTATCATCCATTTAAAATTATAATTATAATTATTTGATTCTAAAATTTATTATTTTTGTTGTTGTGTTATCCCAAAAATAAAATAGAAAATTGTATAATAAATCATTAATGGTACAAAAAATCATTGCTCTTAAGGTGAAATCATCTAGAGTAATTGGCGTCATCCACCTTCACCCCATCCTTCCACAGAAATTTTAGATCATCAATGAGCGGCTCGAGAAATACATTGATATCATTGTCCGACTACTTTTGTCATATAATCATTGTAAGCATTCCATATTTCTGCTTCAACAAGTCGTAGCTTGAACTCTAAGCTTACCCATGCCTGTATAAAGAGAGTTCCAGAGGGCTACATAAAACATCATCAATCTTTGACACGACCAACGCATTGAGGAGCAGTTCTAATCTGCCATGCGACGATCTTCACTGAAACAGTGGAGAGCAGCAAGGAATTTCGTTCTAGAGTAGATTCAAGTCAGATTGTAAGAGTTGTTCATACATCTTTTCTTGTGTCTACTTCTATGGCCCTTAGTGGTTAAATCTCTTGTGTAATTCTGGTGTTGTAAACTTGTAATGATTTTGTGAGATAATTTGTGCAAATAGTTTCTATTTATGATGATATGTTTATTGCGCTAAACTGAATGTTTGTGTTGTTGCATGACAAAACCCTAATGAATGTAGTAGTATGTTATTGCATGAACCTTGGACACTGATTAAATTGTGAGGGCGCGAGTCAATACCAATCAGACAAAAGCATATAAAATAACATATCCTAAGTTCCACATGAGCTAAACAACTTAGATTGAATTTCCTATCACAATAGCTCAGTTGCATATGTCTTGTAGCTAGGTTGACAACCTAATTGTAACATGTTAGACATAAAGAACTCATATTATTGGCTAAAAAGTATGATGAATGTAGAATATGAGCGATTGTTCACCTAGTCATATTGCCGCTAAATAACATTGGAACGGTTGATAGGTGATGTGTATTTTACTGAATTCAATGCATAAATAGGATTTCATCTTTGACATCAATGATCGATAATTTCATAGGTTAAGCAAGCTGAACTATATGCCTATCTCACTGACATATTTACTTCATGTGCAAATCATAATCATTACAATTCAAAATCCCCCATTAATTGAGTCTTTTTAATTGTCAAAGTTGTCTAATTACTAACATGCAGAAACTGAGTCTATGTGGTTTGATCTCGAACTTACTACCAGCCAATGTTCTAAAAAATGCTAGGCGGTGAGCACAACGTCTAGCGATTCATCGGTTAGGCAGGGATTAATCGGAATGATTAATCGGACAGTTACGTTATATATATTAATAATAAATTTAATAATTAATTATAAACATATATGTTCAAAAACTATTATTTTAATAAAAAATTTTAGTCTTGAACAATTAATCGGATAGGCAGCTACGCGGAATGTTTTAACACCGCCTAGCGATTAATCGGCGATTAACCGATCTAAAACGGAGATTTTTAGAACACTGCTACCGGCCAATGAGCAGGTTTATAAATTCATTTGCTTAGATGCAGCTCTTAACAACGTGTCTATCAACTATTTTACCTAAATAAACAAAAAACGAATGGAAAAGTAAGTGAGGATCATTTCGCAACAGCTAGTGATGATCAAATTTAGGTCCAGATAGGAATTAAGACCGAAATGGATCGCACGATAGATTCTAGCTCGGTCTTCGGTCCATCACTTTAAAAATTCTCATTTCCGATCCGATCTGATCTCAAACCTAAAAATTCCGATCCTCACCAAATTGGACCGGGAGTTGTCATTTGTAATAAAAATAAAGGTTTATAGTTAAAATTTATTAAAAATTCATGTCCGCACTAGAATGGACAAATTACGATCGTAATGGACCGCTTTTGATTCACTTCATAATTAATTTCTAAATGTATTTATAAAATTGGTTTAAACTAGCCAGGTCGGATCCAAACTCGGAATTTTCCAACCCAGTTCGGTCCAAACCAATATAATTTGATTCGGTCTTCGATCCACAAATTTTTTGGATTCCAATTTCAACCCATTCCTGTTTTGATCTTGTCTGGTCCGGATTTAGGCCGATGAACATCCGTAGCGACAGTAAGAAAATTTTCTCTTGTGGCAAGAAAGATCCCTTTATCCTTTATACAATGATAATTTGAGAAAGAATTATATCCCACCAGGTCTATAAGACACTCTCACATTCTTCTTTTACTTGTCAATTAACTAACACATATTTGTCCACTTTACTGGTCACTTAGATATTTCAATACATATTTAATATTGTCATATACCTTAAAATGTAAGATATTAATTACTCCATCATCATTTTACACCACATTTTACACCACATTTTACACAAAATTTTAAAAATACATTAAATGCATACCTATTAAATTTAGTCAACAATTAGTATTAATATCTCTTTAATCCACTCAATACAACCTTAAACAACAACTATCAACGGAAGGATTATGTAACCAAGCAACTAAATGACATCATTTGTTATAGATTTTTAGCGGTTAAAGGATTATAGTATTTACAAAGTTTAGAATCACATAATTTTTAATTTTAGTGTTTTTAAGATTTTAACGAAAATTTTTTCAGTTTTCAAATGTCAAATTTTAAATTTTTTGAAATGTACTAAAACTGATAAATTTCAAACTTATAAGAAATTAAAATACTAAAAATCTTAAATTTATGAAACCCATATAAATCATCTAAAACACATCTGTGTGCAATAGCTTCGTTCTTGGATGGTAATCTATCAATCTGCATATATGCATAATGATATTTATCCCAAGCAGATGCATTGTAAAACCATATGGTTTCAAATAAAATTAAATAGTTTTAATTAGTAACCATCAATCACATATTGCCACCTATGAACTAAATAATAAATATATTAGTAGTTAATTTGAAGCACATGAGAAATTCTTGGGTGGATCACAAATAAAATTTATTACTTGTCGTGTTAAAAAGTTAAACTGACATGTTGCGATTTACCATTGGTTTAAATTTTTTTTTACTTTTCAACACGACACGTGACCAATTTTTATTGGTGATGTCCACCGTCATGAGGTGGACACAATCCACCCAAGAATCACTCTAAAGGACATGGTTAAACATGATTGGTGGCTGAAAATTATATTAAAATTACACCATTTTTATCTCATTGTATTTTGTTAGACATAATCAGATCACAGTAAAATAAAGGAAAAAATCTCAAAAAGGGTCATGAACTACTACCGCTTATTCAATTGCAGTCCGAACTATCCCGATTTCTAAAAAAATGTGCGATGAAAAAAGAAATTGGACTGATTTTGAATGATGCTTAAGATCAGTTTATTTGAACACTTACATATAATTGATCTTATTAAATTTGTTGAGAATTATTGATGATTAAGTATGAAAATACGTCTTTTTCTTTATGTGCGCAAAATGATATTGTTTACTTTTGATAACAAAGCGATGTGATTTTCGCACACAAATATAAGTCTTATAATAATATTAGTTTAGGAATGTAATGATAAATTTTATTTTAAAAAATCAATCCATTTTTTTTTCATCGCACTCTTTTTAAAAATTGTGATGGTTCAAAACGCAATCATTTCAGATAAATGATGATAGTTGAGAATCACTTTTAAATTTTAGGGAAAAAACTCAAAAAGGGACCCTGAACTACCACTACTTACTCAATTGCGATCAGAACTACCACGATTTTCTAAAAAGGGTGCGATGAAAAAAAATTAGAGTGATTTTTTAAAATAAAATTCACCATTATATTCCAAAACTATATTATTATAAGATTTAGATTTGTATGTGAAAATTATGTCATTCGGTTATAAAAAATGTCATTTTCTTTATGTGCACATAAAGAAAATGACATTTTTTTATAACCGAATGACATAATTTTCACACACAAATCTAAGTCTTATAATAATATTAGTTTAGAAATGTAATGATAAATTTTATTTTAGAAAATCATCACACCTTTTTTAAAAATTGTTATAGTTTTGACCGCAATTGAGTAAGTGGTGATAGTTCAATACCCATTTTGAATTTTATCCCTAAATTTTATCCCTAAAATAAATAAATAAAAACATAAATTGTGATCGGCTGCATTTTGCCTTCTCATTCCATATAACTGAGCGATTGAATTTGTTTGGGTCGGTCTGGAACGTGGCTCCGTAGCGCATCCGGTCCCGACCATCGAGTGGACGAAAGATGAAGCAGCGATCCGAGGAGAAGCGTTCCGTTTCGGTTTTCGATGTTCCCGGTGATTTTTTCGACGGATGTCGTCTTCTTCCTTCGCCGTCGTCGTCGATCTCGGACGAGGTTATCGAGGCTGCTGCTGTAGGTGAGGATGCTGAGGTGGAGAATCTGAATTTTGGCGTGGCTGGTAACAGTAACAGATGGAGTTGTAATGCCTGTAAAGCCGAATTCGAATCTCTCCAAGAGCAGCGGGCGCATTTCAAATCCGATTTTCACAGGTTCAATGTAAGCTGCGCTCTTTTCTTTGTAGTGTGTAGGGATACTTGGAAATTGTTATCGTGGATAGATTTGTGATCAGTGTATGAAGTTGCCTTGTGTTTTGTTTTCTGGTGGATTCAAGTGATTCTGAGTTTCTAGTGTTGGTTGTTACTTACACTTGGGGTTAACATCATCGGACCAACTTGAGATGCGGGCTGCAAAGCTTGTCAGGGGTAAAATTGTAAGCTGTTGGTTATCTTTCGTGGCTTTCCATTCAAAATCGAATAAAATTTCTAGCATCAGATTATTGCTTCGCTATCATGGTGAAACCAGCCATTGTGTTGTTTTTATTATAGTTGGTTCCACACTCAAAATCAATTATCAATGAGTGTGAGAGTCCAACTATATTTAAGCATTACATCTTTGATTCAATGTGCGATGTAGGATGAAATCCACATATCCACCAACACCCTTCACTTGTGAGATTGTTAGGCGGACAAAACCGTAATCTGACGACGACACCATATTTGAATCAATATCTCGCAAATGGGACTTTGTGCGGACATAAATAACACGTAAGGCCGGTTTATTCGGGAATGTGGCTAAAACCCGCTCTGATATCTTGTTATTGCAGTTAGTTCCACACTCAAAATCAATTGGCAATGAGTGGGAGAGTCCAACTATACTTAAGGCATTACATCTTTGATTCAATGGGCGATGTATGATGAAACCCACATATCGACTAACATAGGGCTACTTTGCTTAAGCTGTTCTGCCATCTCATTTGCATTCAATTCCATATTCCCGAGATGCTGGTAATTGCTTTTGGTTTGCACTACTATTAAGTGTAAACTCAAGTATGTTTTTGTGAGTATTGCTGGTTTTACCTCAGATGAGTCATGACTATCTAGTCGAATTTGATAGTTGTTTTCTCTGTAGATAAAACTAACCATTGCTGGGAAGGCTGTTGTTAAAGAGGAAGATTTTGATGAATTAAATCCTGATTCTCTACTCAAAGATTATGATGTATCGAGTATATCAGGATCAGATGAGGAAGATGACAGGGAACCATTACCTTCTGATAACAAAAAGAGAGGAGCAACTGCGAAAAAACTTTACATCCAGCATCAAAATGGCAATAAATATTCAGTGTGGAAGAGTTTGTTGTTGGATGATTCTGATAATGTATTATATGGAAGTGAAAACGTAGATCCCATTGATAGTGCCACTGCGAAGTATTTTAGGGAGGTAGAGGTGATTGAGAAGCTAAAAAGTTTGGTTCATGAGCCTCGGGATAGTACCTGTATGAGAGTCGTGCTGCTTGCTAGTGGCGGACATTTTGCTGGTTGTGTATTTGATGGTAACTCGATTGTGGCTCACAAAACTTTTCATAGGTAAAAGTCATTATTATGATTTCAACAAGGATCATCTTGTTATGTTATGTAAGTACCCTTTGTGAATATTTTCAGAAGGCGTAGTTAAGTAAATGTGAAGTTGTTTCTATGTTATGTGCTATGCTTTAGGTATGTTGTAAGAGCAAAGGCTGGTAAGAAACAATCATCCAAAGATGCATCTGGAAGGGCTGCTCACTCCGCTGGTGCATCACTCCGTCGATATAATGAACTAGCTTTGAAAAAGGTTGGTGCCAAATTTTCAAAATTAGATTTCATTCCTGAACACCGTCATAGTCCAGAAAGATATATTCTCTTGTTACTGCTTATTCATTCATTCAATCAATGTCGGGAAGACCAATGTTCTGTTCATCTTAATTTTATTAGCTCCATTACTCAAATTCATTTCCAGTTCTTGAAATTTTCGCAGTTGTAATTAATGGATCTTGCTTTCATATTTGTTTATTCTTCCATTTCGTTTACGTCTATCCGTTTGCTCCTCGTGTTTGATGATAAATAAACATCTAATATCTTTTATAAATTATTAGAATATACAAGACTTGCTCGCCCTTTGGAAGCCCTATTTCGATGCTTCAGCATGCTCATACATATCTGCTCCCTCAGATAATCGGCAACTCCTATTTAATGGTGAGAAGCCTCTTTTTAGTCAGCAACATGGGGCTGTTCGACATGTCCCATTAAATGTAAGGAGACCTACCTTAAAGGAAGCTAAAAGGATTTATCAACAGTTAACCCAAGTTTCTTCTGAAGTGGACCCTACTGAAAATGGGGAGGGGTTAGAAATTCGCAAAGCTGATGAGAACCCAAGTGCAAATGAAAATACAGAACGTTGTGATTCCTTAGTTTCCCGCAAAGTTGGGCTCGAGGAAAAATTGGAAACTTTCAAAGATACTGAATCCTCGTCGAGCCTGGAGAAATTTGATCAGCTAAGCTTATCAGTTGAACATGAACCAGTTGGCAGAAGAACCCCCTTACACGAGGCTGCTCATCTCGGAAAAGTTGATGAAGTTATGCTACTACTAGAACAGGGATTAGATCCTTGTATTAAAGATGAAAGGGGACGTACACCATACATGGTGGCTACGGATAAGGAGGTTAGGAATACTTTTAGACGTTTTATGGCTTCAAATCTTGACAAATGGGATTGGCAGGCTGCAAATGTCCCCAGTGTTTTGACTAAAGAAATGGAAGAAGCTCAAGCTGCGAAGCAGGTACATTTAGTGGCTTATTCAAGGCTGTCTTAATGAACTGGTTTTTGTCTTTTATGTTTTGTATATATTGATTATACAATTTCTGGTTCAGGCAGAGAAGGATGCCAAGAGGAAAGCTAGAGCAAAAGAACTGAAGAAGTTAAAAAAAGCAAGGGAGAAGGAAAAGAAAGAGCAGGTAAATCAGTGTTTCTAACACGGCTGGCTGTCTTCTTCTGTGTGGTAGATGGCTTTTGTAGCATGTCATTAATAATGGCTATTTTTTCAAGTGCCATACGATTTTGATTTGAATGAAATAAATATTGACGGACTTTGATTGCTTTATCAGTTTGAATTTGACTTGGCCCCGGTGATGTTAATGACAGGAACAAATTGCACTTCAGAATGCTAAACCAGAGCATCAGGCTGGTTCTTCATCTAGCAAGAAGCAATCTCAATCAATTGGTGGACCAAAGCTTTCCAAGGAGGTAAGATCACACTTTCCAAGAGATCTCCGACGTTGCATAAAGTTTGTTATCAGATAGTTCTCTTGCTTAAACAAATGAACTTTAAGGACTGGTTTTCTTTCTTGTCCTTTAGGAGGAGCTGAAGAGAGCCCAAGCTGCTGAAAGAGAAAAGAGAGCAGCAGCAGCTGAGAAGAGAATGATGGCTGCTGCAGCCGCAGCTTCTGGAGGTTCGTATCTGCCTCCCAACAGTGTTGGAGGCGATGCTGTCTGCTCATGCTGTTCCAAGTCATTGGCTGGGCTTGTCCCATTTCACAGATACGATTACAAATACTGCAGCACTTCTTGCATGAGAGTCCATAAAGAGCTTATTGACAGTGGATGTTAAACTCCTAGTTTCTGTCAACTTCTTTCCATTGTGTATGTCAACTTGATTATTATTGTGGCTGGGCATTTTCAAATGAGCATCTCGATTTCCCGGTGCTATTCTCAGCAATGTGTAAATCAAACAGTCAATTGATCAAGCTTGTGATGGATAAATGACCACATTCATTGATTGAAGAAATCAACTTACAAACTACCATGATAGGAAATGTTTATAGATTTTGCCTACCGTTAAATATTCAGAAATACACAAACCAGGTGGCTGGAAAATTTGGTTGGAGATTCCCCATGCACGCCAATGTCATCGTGTTATAGATCTATCCTAAGCCGACGCATTTCTGACCGGAATGTGGGACTGCCTGATAGAGTTCGATGAGCGAGACTTCTAATGTCTTCCCGAGAACAATCACGTGAGATCCGTACCAGCTCCCAAAGCGCACCTCCGTTGATCATATCTTTGGCATTCACCTCTGCAACATATTTTATAAACTGGTAAAAGATTTCAAAGACAGAAACGCATAGAGGGTGCACAAAACAAGTATATTTACCATGCTGTGCTAAGTGACAGAGAGCGAGTTCAATATGACGCCTGATAGGTGCTACTTCATTGTTGGCATTTTGGACAATCCAGGGGAGAGCACCGTCTTCTATCAAGAACGAACGCCCAGTTTTTCTTCCTGCAGCAGAAGAATGTGGCTGATTTTGATGCCCACTAACAAGGAAAATCTATGTAATGAAAGAGTTTTCTTGCCTTGAGTTGATGCTCGAGACTCGCATTTGGCAAAGTTGGCAATTCCTCTTGCGATTTGGGACAATACTTCAGAGTGCCCACATCTTACCATCCCGAGCAATGCCTTGATGCCGCCTTCAGATCTCAGTCTCTTCTGAAGCTTATCTATTAAAGCAACAGTAAGAGTCCACAGAACATAACTTATTTTCCAGTGTCAGTAATCTAGATATAGAGAAGGTAGAGGAGATATTCAGAACAAATACCATTGCCGCAAAGATTGGCAATTGCTCCAGCAACCATGCGTAAAGTCTGGGCATCATCGGCATCGGCTGCTGTCATTGATAGCAGTCCGATTCCTCCTTCAGACATTATCAGTTCCTGATTGTATTCTGTGACATATAAAAGTCAAAGGCAATCATTTTTAGGTTAAGCGTGCCAGTTGGAATTGTTCAAGCAACAAGCATTTAGTTTCAAAGAGTCATCCAAGTCAACTCCAAATTAACTGTAAGTTGTACTTGCCACTGGACCACCCACCATTCATTGCAAGATTTGCTATAGCGCCAGCTGCAACCCTCCTAATGGTTTCATCCTCAAAATTTCTTAGAAGCATCAGCAAGGATGTGAGACCTCCTGCTTCTACAATTCGTTGTTGATTGGATTCTACATAAATCCATAATAACATATATCATTTCTTACACAATTGCAAGAAAATTGGTATAACATCTAGTCATTTTCAACGTTACCTTCAGCTGCAAGATTGGCAACCACTTTTACAGCATGAATTCGTACACTTGCGTCTTCAGACTCGAGCAATGATAATATCTTCTGCAATCCAACTGGAAAAAATGACAGACAAATTGAAATGTGACTGATGTGGCAGAGGTCCTGGCCCACAATCAGATTGTTTGCTACATACCCTGTTCGAAGAGTGAGGTCATAGGCGCCTTCTGCCCGTTGCCCGTTTCATTTATCTGACTGTTTCTAAACTGAGACATTAGAGAATCAAGACCAGAAAACCCATCCCCATTACTGCCTCGCCTCATCTGCAATAAAATTGATTTAGACATTTATGGATCACAATCATCTTTTTTCTCAGTAGCTTTCCCTTATCTAACTAGGTCAGAGTACCTGATCTGAATTGAAGGTTAACTGCAATAGCTGACTCCGCAACATTGCTATTTCCTCTTCAAGTTTTCTTTTCTGGTCAATCTCATCCTCCAACATCCTGCGTAGATTACAGATCTCCAAGGCACCACCATCCTGCAAAGCCAGGTCATTATTACAGGTGCAGGCAAGCACATAGTCACTTTTGGGCATTTTGGATTAAAAATTGCATACCTCTGATTGCATAAATTGCTCAAGCTGGCTTCTAAGTCTGTTGGCCTCGTCCTCAGTTTCGTGTCTTAAACGAGTTTCGTTTTGAAGCAGTCTTTTTAATTCCATGGCTTCCTCAGAACCATTCATCTTCAGTATACACAAAACAGTTTGTCAGCCTTTACTAGGAACAAAATTTAAGCACTAAAAAAATACAATAGTGACTGTAGTTGAAGTTGTATTAACCAAGTCTGCAAAATGGAGACAGTTTGTGACAAAGAGTAAAAACACCAGTCACCACAGTAGGCAGTGGTAATTAGTACCTGCCCATTACAAGTTTTACCAGCAGGGACATCATGATCGTGTTTACTTTGACAGTTCATTAACTTTTCTTCAAGCTTCTTAACAGAATCCATATACTCCATTTGGTATTTTAATTTCTCCCTCTATAGAAAAGACCATAAGTTAGCAAAATATAAATAAACCAGGTGCCTCCTAATTCACAAATTTCTTTCACCTCAAATGCATGAGAGTAGTTCCTTTCAGCCTCAGTTATTCGATTTTGAGCCTCTATTGAAATTCTTTCCAGTTCATCATTGCATGATTTCTGCCTTCTTTCATTTTCTGCAATTACAGCGTCTAATTGCATCTCAAGTTTTCTCGACAAACCCCTGTAATCAAATTCTTCTTTGATTTTCAGCATGTTCTCCACCTTCATAGCTCGTTGTCCAAACAGAATGGTACTCGCAGTCTCTCCCCTGTGACGAGGTGATGGGCCAATAGTGACAACTAGAGAAGTCCTGGCTGTACCTCCAAATGAATCTTTCAGCAACCGTGTAAGTTTTGAATCACGAACAGGCACGTGAGTACTATTTTCTGCCAGAGCATTTATGCATTTTCCTAATGCACTCAGAGAAAGATTGATAGATTTAGTTTCTTCTAACACATGTCCTTCACTCCCTGTAATATGGAGAGATTCATTCAAAACGATGCCCAACGCTCATACACAAATATTCCTGTTGTGAAATGAGCCTCACAACCATACATAATTACATATGCAACCACAACCATATTATTACCTAATATTTGATGCAAAAATAAAATGAACATTCAGAAAACTGTATTGATAAGATCTGAGTAATTATTATATTTATCATGTCTTGAGTATGGGTAGACCAGAATGTACTCAAAAAGGTGGACATGATGGATCCAATTTCATGACTATACACTAAGCAGCACCTAAATAGGATTTCCATTTTACTTGCAGTTAATGCAAAACCAAAACATGCCAAGTTATGGAATCTACCTGATTTGTGCATGCGCTCTGAACCAGCAAGATCTACTACCACAAGCTTGCCTTTTCGAACAAGTGGCTTGAAAGATTTACCCAACTGAGAAGAACTACTAGTTTCAGCACCAGTTTGGACAACTGACTTCCTAATATGTACCTGCTTGAACCAAATAAGAAATGAGTTCCCATTTTTGTGGAGTAATACTGGAAGCAAGATGAACTGAAAACTCATATTGTAAAGTCATAAAAGGAAACAAACAAAAAGAATTAGATGGTTAGCAAAAGATGGAAAGTCACCATTAATATTGCATGGCTGCGAGATGATTCTGTATTTAGCTTTGTATTTGCAGCAATTCGATGGGCTTCCCCTATTCGTAATAGTTCCATAAAACTATGCTCATCCCTGATGTCTACTGAAGTAGCTCCTGGTACAGAAACATCACCAGTTTTGGGATCTTCTACAATTGCTATATTGTCATTTGCAGGATCAAGGAGGTCCTGGATGGTCTCCATATAAAGCTGCAAGTAGACAGGGATGAGTTTGTTAGTTGGTAAATAAAATATAACCACCGACTCTTCAAGAGACTATATTGAGAAGACAGGATTTCTAAACCCCCAAAAAAAATAAAAGGATAAAATAATAATAAGCCAAACTCATTCAGGTAGAACTGAGACTATAAATTCTTCCGTCGCAAATACAGACCTGCAAGTAAGAGACTGACAAGGAATCAGTTTGAGGAGAGATACTGGCAAGGATATCCTCCATTGAGCGGACCATAATTCCACGAGCAGATGTATCCTCCTCCCCGAGCCGGCCAAGGGTGTGAGTTTTTCCAGTACCAGTCTGACCATAGGCCATCACAGTGCCATTGTATCCCTCCAAAACGCTCTAAATGCAGAAGTCAAAACATTTAACAGCCATTCAATAGTTTCAAATATGAGTACAGCTACTACACCCTATAAATAATTGCTTTTTTTTTATTCAAATACCTCCACAACTGGCTTGGCAACAACTTCATAGACACGCCTCTGAGATGCAAACTCAGTAAGCACCTCATCGAACTCATAGGTATCAAAATCCCAATTGTTTTTACGGAGCCTCAACCGTTTAAGCTAAGGTAAGGAAAGACCCAAAATGAGTATAGCCTGACACAGCACCCTAATCCACAACTAATGCAAATTCAATATTATAAACAAGGCATAATGAATGGCGAAAAAAACTATCTTTAGAGCACCTCAGGCTGAAGTTCTACACAATCAGCAAAATCTGCATCTTCAACCAGCTCCTCTTGATTTCGAGGCCGCAGTCTGACAGCCACTCGGACCCTCCCTGGAACTAATGCATCATCAGATACAGAAAAGAAAAAACATAGTTAACTAATCAGACACTTAAAAGCTCAAATATTTGCAATCAATTTTCAAATTCACAGCACAATAATCGTTCTATATTTTCACAAATTCTGGTATGATTGCACAGATACAACCCTTCCAGTCCTTCATATTGGTGAGCCAAGTTGTGGGGGTGGGTAATTTGTAACTAGATTGCAATTTAGGCTTCAGGAAATGCATATGCCAATGCAGTAGATAAAAGTATGATGTAACAGGAAATGTTTCACAGTCACAGGCTTACAATGTAGGAGAAACTACACAGTAAACATTTGCCTGGCAGAAGTGTTTAAGGCTAAACACTGAAAGACATTGTAGAAGGACATTTAATACTTTTAATTTCTTATACTTGACAGTTGATACAATTAAATATGGCGCAGCAGACGCATTGAAAATACTGACTCAAGAGAAAATCATCTGTACAGCTAGAGCTAAAACAGTAAATGCTGATAAAGTGAGAAATGATGACAACACAGCATGTTTCAACTTCGGAATCCAAAATTGCAAAAGATAAAAGGACGACCGGTAGCTGAGAGGGAGTAGATTATGAGGATGGATGAATGGAAGAGATGAAGCGGAGTAGATAGAGAAGAGAGGAGGCTCACATACCTCCGGCGTCGTCTTTGGAGAGAGGGAGGGATCCAGCAGCGCTGCGGCGTAGGGTTGGGGTAGCGGAGAGGGAGTGGGCAGACCTGGCTCTGGCGGCGGAGGATCTGGAACCTCTCTGAGTCCCACCACTTCTGGAAGTCATCGGGCGCGGCTTGTTAGCCTCAGGAATTGGGATCCGATAGAGTGAGATTTTAGGAAGACGGAAGTAGAAGTAGAAGTAGAGGCAGTAGAAGTTTTGGTGTTGGAGTTGAGAATTTGTTTTCACTTTTGGTTTCGACAGGAAGAAGAAAACAGAGTGATGGCGGTTGGGACCCACTTCCGACCGTCACAAAGCGGACATCAATCACGTTTTTGAATCCACAAAATTAAACTCAAATTTCTCTT
Source organism: Kalanchoe fedtschenkoi (assembly GCA_002312845.1). NCBI lineage: Eukaryota > Viridiplantae > Streptophyta > Magnoliopsida > Saxifragales > Crassulaceae > Kalanchoe > Kalanchoe fedtschenkoi. The sequence continues at coordinate 3,531,644 of NQLW01000032.1, read as the reverse complement.
TTCACTTCTAAGTTCGGGGATTAGTATTCATGCTTCGGTTTATTTACTAAAAATTATAAAATGTATTATTGATTCATTTATATGAAAGAGTTTCAAAAGATAACCAAAATAATAAACAAATACATAAAATGAAATTTTTTTTTTAGTATTTTTATACCAATTCAGCCTAATAGTACTTTCTAATGGTTTTATGAATTAGATTAATGATTTTAGTGAATTAGTATTAGTGTTTAATCAATTATGTTGGTGCTTTGTTGATTCATTTATATGAAAGAGTTTCAAAAATAACAAGAACAATACATGCATTGTGATTCAAGGCAAATGTGATGATGTCATGTTATCATAACGATTTTGTAAGGGGTTCAAGGCAAAGGAAATGATTCATTCACGATGAGTTAGTATTCCCTTCACAAAGTATTCCATCTAACCGTCTTCTATTTTGAGTTGAACCTCGCTGTAAATAACATGGATTTATCATTCAAAATGCAAACAAGCGAGTTGAAAAAACACGTACATGGTAATTTATATAAATTTTTTACAATTAATTACATTGAACTAATATAATAAAATCATCCTCGTGCCTCTCGCCCCTTTCCTTGAACTTGTGGTCTGACTCGGGCTTCTTCAAAATCTATCTCTGAATGGGTGGTTCAATCAAAAATGGCGAAAAATTAATATCCACTCCTTTTTGTAAAGATGATGCTTTCATTAAGAAAATTAAAGAATATAAATGGTGATAGAAGTTCAGCTCAAACAAATACAGGCATAGTCATGATGACTAGAGAAACAGGTTATCTAAGGATATGATTCATTTGACTATGAGTAACAGGTTATCTAAGAATATGATTCAAACTTATTCTATGAGCCCAAGCAGTGTCAAACAGAGAAGATCTCAAAGACTGAAGAAGATTGAGCTTGCAATTGCACTCATATTTGATAGACTTCAAGATATGAGACCTTAAAAAGAGAGTATCCTAAAAGATAACATGCTTTCTGAGTCTTCAGATATGATAAACACAAGTTGAAAAAAATGAAAACGGGCATGCTTAAAATACTAGGGAAGGAAAGTTCTTGAAAGTAGACCATGAAATCATCAGAGCCCAAGATGTGAAGGGAGTAGAAGGCTGACAGAGACATAATATGAGAGCTGAAATAAGAGGTCATGAGTGTGTTGATACTGGAAGAATAAGTGATCCAGAGATTCTGGATGCATATCGTATAAAGAGCATAAATGAGTAGGCAGAAGACTGTGCTTCAAAACTTTAGTTTTCAAAGGAAGTTTATCTCGACAAGTTAATCAAAGAGTGAAGCTATGGTTCAGATATGATAGTTTATTCCATACAATATGAAACCAATGAAGCTTTGGATGACCCCTAGTTAGATGAAAATACTCTAATTATGAAGAGAAAGGGGTATTCGGAATCTTCCATGCAAGAGAACCATTAGTCAATGAGTAGCAATCCAGGGCTAAGTCTCAAGACTAGAGCATCTGCTTCGCCATCCATGAAAAGGAAACTTTATAGTTAAGAGTTTACTAAGAACCTGATTTGATGATGTAGGAATGCAATCACTTAATCAATAAGGAGTTAGATTTGAGATGTAAGTCGCAAGTTTGTGATAAAAAAATAGAAGAATTAATGTGAGTTGTTGCCTTCTTACTGAGACCACCAAAAGAAGGTGGGAGATAAACTTGCGTCCATCTAATCAGAGATTTAGAGTTAGCTTGTCATAAGAACTTTTTGCAAATACGATCAGTAGCTTTAAGAGTCTCCTTACATAGCCCATATACTTCATACTAGTAAATCTGGAGAGAAATGAGAACCAATTTGATAAGGACCCCTCTTCAATCCCAACAAACATACTTATTCTCCTGATAATTTAAGTCTACAATTAACAGAGTCCAAGATGATAGTGCAGTCAAAAGCACAAATAGATTTGGACTTTGGGGGACCTTCTAGATACTTGATTGATAGTTGCCCTATGGAAGAGGAAACTATATCAGATAGGTGCCTTGCAAGCGCTGGAGAAAGACTGCCAAAAAAGCTTTGGATTTAGAACCATTAATCATACGTATGGAAACATCACCAAAAGCATCCAAAACTTCCTTCATTAGGATGAGGGATTGAGAGTCACCATCACCATGAAAAAGGATAAAGAGATCATCAACATAAATAAGATTACTTCCATTTCAATATGACACACCTGGGATGAGCTTTGAAGGTCGGATTGGAGAAAATGACTCGGACCATGTTAGATAGAAATTCCATCACCAAGCAAAATAGAAGAGGAGACAATGGGCATATCAGTCTTACACCAGCTAGACGTGGAAGTATCTCTGAATGCTACCCTTAAAGATAATAGAAAAGCTTGTACATATAATACAACTTTCAACCATTTAATGAAGCTAGGAGGAAAGTTATAATACTTCATCGGATGAAGAAGGAAGTCCAAGCTAATGGAGTTAAAAGCCTTTTGAATGTCAATCTTCAAGATGTCCTTCCAACAATAACCAGAGATCAAGAATTGAGCCAGAAGAGCATTAGTTGTGAGAATAAGAGCTAATTACATCGAGTTGAAATCCTTAAGTATTTTTCCAATGGAGAATAAAGTCAAGATAGTGATACAAATATCCACACCAATAATTGACCAATAGTCTTTAGATTTCTTTAGTTCAACCCAGGTTTGAAATTTCATCCCAAATGCTCAAGAATTAAGATGAATCACCTCCTTTATGCAGATGACCTCTTTCTTTACTGCAAAGGCAGTCCAGAGTCTCTTCATTGACTCGAATCTACTTTGGACAGTCAAAAACTTTTCTGGCAGTTTTAAACTCTTCCACTGCTTCTTCTATTACTGATTATGTGGGCTTTTTCAAAGAATTCTTGCCTGTGAAATATCTAGATATTCTCCTAGTTGGTAAATCAATAAAAGAAAGTAATTGTGCTACTCTCCTGAATTCAATATCAGCAAAAATAAATTCCTGTAGTCACAAGTTCCTTTCATATGCAGGCGGAAATAGTTCTCCTCATATCCGTCCTTAATTCCATGTAGGTTTATTGATTTAGAGTCTTCAGTATTCTAAAAAAATTGAAATCCATTGATGCCATCTGTCAAAAGTTCATATGGCAAGAAGCATGCAAATCTCCCATTAATTGGACAATAATTTGCATTGCCACCTGATAGTGTGTATTTTTTACCCTAGATGTCAATTAATGCTTTAGTTGCAGTCAAATAATTTCGGTAAGTATCGATTCAAACCAAGAGGAGCATAGGGCTTGCTAGGCGCAAATAACCTAATTACTATCTATTCAATTCTAGACGAATTAGTTGAATGTTGTTGAAAACTAATTAACAAATAACCAAAATTGAAAGGAATGACACAAAGATAGAATCGAACAGAGAAGATAAGCATCCCAAGATTTATGTCACCTAGGTTGCATGTAAAACTAATCATGTGATTCAAGCGCAAATTAACCATTCCAATTAAGCAATTTCAATAATACGACATATCACTCAATAATTTACTGCGAGTTCAACTTCTGGATATACCTACGCAGCAGATTATTGACTACAATTGATTTCTTATTGTGTTGTTTCTCGATTTGGGTCTTCGTAGCTCAAATACTAGTCAAAGGGTGATACATTAATATTTTCTAAACATGCAGCAGGATAAATAAACTACTCAATATTCTCAGGCCAACTCCTGATTCTGGTCTTCGGTTGACTAAAAACATTGACTACAACTAAGTAAATATCCAACTCATCCCGATTTCGGTCTTCGCACGTAGGATGGAATATTCTAGCCTAGAGGGTAGTAGATTTAATCCTAAACTAAGTTCTTGAAGCATGCATATTTAAACTCTGAGACACTACGCATGACAATATAAAGGCGTCCCTAAAATAATGAACATATACAATAACATTCAAAGAAGTACTAACAACATGGATGAAAAATATTCTTAATTAATAAACATAAAAAGTTAAATTTATACAGAACCTAGGATTTGTATCATCATGTGACAAAGACGAATATTTACTATGCATAATTAAAATAACAATCATAAATTAATTATGAAAGTAAAACAATAATTGTAGAGAAAAGCTTAGTCTCTTGAAGCTCTAATTTTGAACGGAATTCGTTCCTCTGGCCCTTCTGATAGGAAGATGTGGTGCGGTGCCAGACATGTTAAGATTTGAGCTCAGGTGTCTTATTTATAGTTAAAATGTCAACTTGTAATTATTTTGAATTTTGAATAACTTTCGGAAGGAACGTTATCGCCAAAAGAGTTCCGGAATGCAGAATTTGAATCTGCTCGTTTCTGTGCCCGACACATGTAAACTAGACCTGGGTCGCGCGCCGCCAAGGGACGCGACTGGATCGAGTTCATGAAAAGGAAACTCGACATGGGTCAAGTTTTGTTTCTGCATATTTACATATTAGCCCCTGAAACTTCTTCTTTTGACAATTTTACCCTGAAATTAATTTTTGTCTGATTTTAGTCCAGTTTGCATTGTTTTCATCTTTTTTCTCTTTCGAATCCAGTATTCTTCGTATTTAACCTACAAGAAACAAATGAACTATAAATTACCCATAATTACTCAAAAACGACTCAAATATACTAAGTATAAGTATCTAAAATAGGATAAATTATTACTCTATCACCACCACTTCAGGAGATTTGAGTATCAAATTGGCTAGCCCTGTTAATCTAGCTATTTATTTTTCTCAGACATGGAACATCATCCTTAAATCAGATTTGGTTTGGATCAAATCGATCCATGCGTACTTCATTAAAAATAGGGAGTGGAGCATCATTTCAAAGTCTTCTACTTCATGGCCAGTTAAACAACTTCTGAAGTTGAGAGACATTGCTTCTCAATGTTGTTCTTTCTCGGATAACTCAGTCACTTGGAACATTCATGGTACTCCATTCTCATCCAGATCAGTCTTTGAGTTCTTTCAGGCCCAACTTTGAAAACTTCCTTGGTTTTCGCTTGTGTGGAATAAATTATCTGTCCCCAAGCACTGCTTCATCTTATGGCAGGCTTGTTATACCAAGCTTCCAAAAAATCAGAGAATGAATTGCTCAATGATTCTATCTGTCAGCTCTGCTCATCAGCTCTAGAAACTCCAGATCGCTTATTTTTTAAAAATGACCTCACATAACGACCCTTTTTTCTGAAGTTATGAATCTCTTCCATTTTCCGGTTTCCAATATTATCTTATCCTGGTTAGATCTTATCTCATGGGCCTCATCTTACAAGTTCAAATCAAGAGCTCTAAATAAAGTCAACCTCTTATATGTTTCTAGATGTTGCTATAACATATGGAAGTCCAGAAATGATCTCATTTTCAAAAACATACCATTCAATAAAGGTAATATTTTAAAAGTGATCATGCTGGAATTTACCATGAAGCTCTCCTACATCTCTTCCATTAGTCATACCAAGTTCAACAAAGAGTGGGGAGCCAAGATACAACTTAATCACCACACTTGTATTCTTTCATTCATGTTTTGTTTAGAGTCATTTAGCTCTGTTTTAAACATTCCACCTTTTTTATCTTAATTCAAGCATCCCTTTTGTAAAAAAAAACTGCATTACAATCATCGACGGTTAGGCTTTTATTATTGTTCATAGAGAAAAAGGTTGTCTTAATATCATCATCCAAAAATGGAGCACAAATAGTCATGCCATCATCATGACATAGAGAATAACCGAGAGCGAGTCTAGACAGTCCGAGGAGTACCCATAATAGCTCAAAAGTGATTAGACAAATGTTCTGTGATCTGAGAAGGATCCCTCGTTCAAGTTCCATCTGGGCCCTCAAGTTTGTCAAAAGAGTTCCTAGCCTTTGTCTTCTTCAGGAAAGTATGAAGATAACCACTATTCAATTCCCCATGCTTACCCCACATAAATTTGTATCGCTTTTGAAGATGTATAACTTTAGTCCTTTTCATCTTAATTTAGACATTCAAGAAGTCACATTTTTTTATTTTGGAGGCCGTCATTATGAGGGTCATATCAGAGACCACTCCGAATATGAGATAAATCTTTTCTGACTGGTTGGACTCTCTAAGAGATACCATTGGCGGTTTTTTCAAAAATGATGAAGAAGATCCTTTTTGACATATTTCAACTTGGAAAGAACATGATATAAATCAAAGCACGAATATGAAGTACTCTAAAAGGTTGAAACCATAGCCGGAAAATTAAGAGCATGAGTCCGCACACTGAATTGAAGTCGAGGCTTAAGAATAGGATAAGCAGCATTAATCCTCAAAATACCTAGAGAGTCATCAGATATATTTCGATCCATGAAGATATCATGACTAGAAGGGAACAGTGTGAGGTGTGAGCCACACACTGTTGCATAAGAATCGATCCATCTTAGATAAAGTTTTGGAGGCACCATCTTTTTTTTGGACCATGTAAAAATGAAGCTAGTGAAAAGGATATCCATTAGAGATCCATGATCCAGACTAGATAACTCATCAATATCTTGATGAGTAACATGACCATCTTTAAGTCATTCAAAAGGTTGCAAGATACAAGTGAAATCCCCTATAACCAATCAAGAAATAGAGCAATCTAAAGTTACACTCAATAAGTCAGTCCATCACGGGGCATAAGAGAGGCTTGATTAAAAGCATAAAAAAATCCATAAAAGTTTGATTCATCATGAATATAGAGCAATAAACAAGCTAAAGATAAATTTATAAGATAATAAAAAACTGAATAAAATTAAAGTTTCATCCAATGAGAATCATCCCATGCTCATTAGTATCAAATTTATGAGTGAATGACCAGTTACATCGAAATATGAATCGGTTCGTAAACGAACAAAGAGCAGACTCTTGAAGCTTAGACTCCACAATACCAAAATACCGAATATGATTGAAGTAACAAAGTGCAATATCTCCCTTTGCTTGACAAGGCATTCAGTACCTTAATATTCCATATTGTGATACTAATCATGAGGAAGAATGGTGAAGATATTGAAGGTGGTAACATCACTCTGAAACATCATCTCTTTCGTGGAGGAAGAAAGCTTAATTGACTTTGATTTCATTTATTTCATTAAGTGAGAGTAATTAATTTGCGTTGTTTTCTTTTCAGCCGACCCCTTGGGTAATGGGTTGAAAGACCATTGTTGAGGCACCTTATGTAAATGAATTTATAAACTTTTCTCACAAGCAAGCAGTAAGTTAGGATCGATCCACAGAGACTAAGTTTCTGTCACATTAGTAACTAGATAATTAACAAAGAAAAGACTCAAAAGTTGGTGGTTTTAGATAACTATGAGTAATGTAGGTTACTCAACCTGCACACTAAAGTAGAAATATCAGTAAGATAAATATGTAGTTCAGGTGAGTGTACCTGTGAGGTTATTGATCATTGATTCTAATGATAAAACTATAGTAGTAAATTGAACTCATCAAAATATACATCACCTATCAACCATTCCATTGTTACTAGGCGACAATGTGACTGGGTGTAAACAATTGCTCATACTCTACATTCATCATATTCTTTCACAAATGATGTAAATTCTAGAAGTCCAATGTGCATTAATTAGGTTATTAGCCTAGTAAAAGATATACGCAGTTGAGCTACTTGGGCAAGGAGTTCAATTTAAAGTAGGCCCTAGCAATTCTAAATTATGTTTACATAAACATGCATAAGCATCAATTTACTTGTCATTCGACTAATTGGTATTGGCCCTAAACTTCACAATTAGATCAGCTATATAATAATTACAAGGTAACATAGGTTGTCAGACTATGCTATTGAAAAACATTCATAAAGATAAAACTCAATAAACATAACATCAAAACTAGAATTTATAAAGTACAAATATCTTATAACAATCGTCACAAGTTTATATCACCTGAACTCACAAGAGATTTAACCACTAATGGCCATAAAAGTAGACATGAGTAAAGATGTTGGAATAACTCTTAAAACCTGATTTGGATCTACTCTAGGATGAGATCTCTTGCTTCTCTCCACTGATCCTCTGAAGATCATCGCGTCACAGATTGGAAACACCGAAATAGACTCTAAAGGCACGCACACTCTTTAAGCTCTCTTAAGCTATTTTTAAACAGGTAAGAAATAACTTAGAGTTGAAGCCATTAATGTGTGCTAATACTAGATGAATATCTTCAGGAGAAAATGATGGAAGTCGAGCTTATCGGCATATGAAAATAAGAATCAGATTTCAAGTTGAATTAGGAAGCTTCCTGCCTATCGATTTTGACTGTCTAGCTGGCATGAATCCATTTTGAATTAGGCGTTGATCCCTCTTAGGAAATTGTAGATAATTCTCTTATCTTCTTATAGCCACTTGAATCATGCGAACAAAATCTTAGTAACAAAGTTATGACCTTTATAAATTTCTACATTCTGCTGACTCAGGATTAGAAAACTACATCTTGTCGCGCGCACATATCATGTGCCTACGCGCGAGGTTTTCGTGTGCAGCTAATGTCATGTCACCTCTATTTCTTCATTTCTTTATGTGACACATATATCTCCCTTGTCATGTCACCACGCGCGCGACAGTTGTCCACTGTGCACGGTTCTTGCGCTCGACTGACTTGCAGTGTTCTGCCCGATATTCTTCTTTGTTCGAACTTTGCTCCAAAACTGTCCTTTTAAGCATGGTTACACATTTAGACCTGAAATAAGTATGAAACACAAATACTAACTAAAACCATCAAATAACACTCAAGAACAGTTAAGAATTAGGCGAGTTGAAGATAAATGAGACAGAATAATCTAGTCTCATCATGAGCTTTTATTAATGCACGCCACAGTAACAAATTCTTGATCATCATCTGATGGTTGAAATCCTGATGCAAAGGAGGCCCTCGCCAAGCTCCCCATAGGGCCCCCGAGAATAAGACCATGAGAGGATCCAAGCTGTAGATGTGGCCAGGCTCTAAGCAGTAAAGGATCATACAGAAAGATGTCATAATCAAGAAAGGTCACGTTTGGTGAAGAGTCTAGGACATACTACTCTACCTTCTCTCTAGAAAACTAAAATCCAAATTAGAGGTGGAGGAGGAGGGTTGGGGCAGGTCCTCCTCCTCGCACATCCATTGCCCCGCCAGCCATCTCCGCCAACCACCCGCCAACCATCTCCGCCAACCATCGGTCTGCCTCGACGCAGTGGTTCGTCCACCGTTTTCTCACGCGGCGAGAGCCCTTGGCATCCAACCTTCGCAGCCATGGAGGCCTGAATCTCCGTTCATGGCGGCTAGGATACTTTCGCGTCCAAGGGCCTCTTCCTGCTCGGCGAGCCAGTGTGGATCCACCAGCATGATCTCAGCGCCACCAACCCCTAGGTCTCAAAGCCAAACCTCTCTAGGCCTCTCGGCCACCACCCATCAGCCCTCCGGCCAAGGCCTTACAGTCTCGGTCCTCAGTCCTCGACCCCCAACCTCATCTCCGCCCATCGCCATCCTCTGATCGAAAGCGTTGTTGCTGCTGCGCCAAACCCTTCATGCCCGACTTCACCCCGCGGCCCCGTCACTGCCAATGCCCGCCCCTCGAGTCTCGCCCGGCTGCCGCAGGTGGGATGAAGTCCCGTCCATTGGAGAGTCATGAGACGGCCCCCACGGCGCAGGCTCTTAATCCGGCGGCGTCCCCTCTTTGCCTTCCCCGTCGGTGGCCTCTGCCAGGCGACGACGCGAGCCCACTGGCGTGCTCAGTCCGGGATGGCTCTCGGAACCTGGCTCCGCCCTCATCTGGCTGCACATCATCCCAAATCTAGTCGAGCCTGCGCTAGATCTTGCTTCTGTGGCGCATGGCTCCGGGATCCGGCGATTTCGCCCCGGCTGGCTGCAGATCGGGCATGCGCGGTGCCCCGAGCTCGCAGCCTGGTCGGTCCGTCACTCCCTCTCGACGTAGCTCAAACTCCTCCGGTCACGCGAGTTTCGAGCACGGTGCCCCGTTGGCCGCCTCGACTGTCCCCCTCCCTGCTGCCTCGACTGTCCCCCTCCCCCTCGAGCGACGCGCCCGCCCATGCCTGCCCGCGCCTTGCTGTGCCTCTGCAGTCCCGTGCAACCCAGCTTGTTGTGTCCCTGCAGTCCCGAGCAGCCCAGCCCGCCAAGTCACCCACAGGAGAAAGCCCAGCCAGTAGGTTAAGTGTCAGGCCCGGCCCAACAACAAAGTTTCTCAGTCAGCAGCCCTTCCTTCGATAGACTCTTTGAGTCATCCACTATGTAGGATCACTGATCCATCTCTATCAATGTAGGCACTATCGCCAAAAAGATCATTTGGATCATCTTCTAATAAAATAATTAATATTAAAAAAAGATCTTACAGAAAGGCCCCCGAGGGGGCCTTAAGAAGAAGATCAGACAAGGCCCCAGGTTGCGTAGTAGGCGATACCCTCAACATTCTCCTGAGCAAGGCATCAAAAAGGGTCCATACCAAGCAAGGCCCAAGATTGTTCATTATGCGAGACCCTTAACATGTCTCCCGACAAGGCACCCACCAAGAAGGTTCTTCGAAGAGGCCCCGACATGCCCTTCATTGCGCTCCTAGGTGAAGTTTGAGATAAAATTCCAGGCATGGTTCCAATCGAGCCATTGAGCAAGGCACCAGGCGGAATTGGTACCTGATCCGAGGTATTAAGCCTCGCAAGACCGTCTTGCCGTTCATCTTATGAAATACTTGAGAGGTCCAGCAGGTGGCATTTAGTCCAGTTCTCTGAGTTCCAAGAAAAAATTGAAATATGCAAGAAAGATTTTTAATTCTCCAATTTTCAACCAAACATACTAAACCCAGCCTTATTGTTTTTAGGGAAAAAACCCAAAAGGGGCCCTGAACTATCGCCACTTACCCAATTGTGGTCAGAACTACCACGATTTCCAAAAAGGGTGCGATGAAAAAAAATATAAACTGATTTTCTAAAATAAAATTCATCATTACATTCCAAAACTAATATTATTACAAGACTTAAATTTGTGTGTGAAAATTATATCGTTTGGTTATTAAAATAAATAATATCGTTTTAAGCACATAAAGAAAACGACGTTTTTTGATAACCAAACAACGTAATTTTCATACACAAATTTAAGACTTATCATAATATTAGTTTTGGTAAGTAATGGTGAATTTTATTTTAGAAAATCAGTCCAATTTTGTTTTCATCGCACCCTTTTTGAAAATCGTGGTAGTTCTGACCGCAATTGAGTAAGTGACAGTAGTTCAGGGCCCCTTTTAAGTTTTTCCCCTTGTTTTTATAACAACTCCTAATTTAAGTTCATCTATTATAATTTATGTCAATGGATAATTTCTAACCACTCTTCTCTATGCTCAAAATTTACAATCTCGCCTACTAAAAGATAAGACTTGGATGATAGAATTTAATATATTCAATTTTAATGGAACTTAAAAGTTAAAAACACAAAAATTGCATCGACTTCAAGTAAAATATTTTTTTAAAAAAAATAATGAAAAGTAATCAATAGCCAAAAATTGAAAAAAATAATAAAACTCGCACTAAAGTAACCAGCAATCGAGCTTCTAGGAATCAATCGACTGAGACATGAGTTTTGAAATCACTGTTTCCACTGGCAATAAATTAGCAACTGAAATTTTACGCTTAGCCCAAGCCGTGGCATCAATTTCCATTAGATCACTGCTGTGCTACTGACTGCCGAGCGCTAGAGAAAGCCACTTTTCAACCCCAAAATGCACATGCCCCCCTCACACAGACAGCATTCTTTCGTACAAGCATCAAATGAAACAATTACTTCTCAACAAAGTCATTGCACAAAATTATGAAGCTGCTCCCATGAGTATCAAAACTATTGTGCCAAGGCCATTTCACCAGAAATCTTTCTTTTGCCAGGGGTTCCAATGATTCATCTCTTTCTTTTGGCAGCTGAACCGGAGCCGCGGCCCCCTTTCTTCTCTGCTGGAGGGGCTAATCCACCGCCTTTCTTCTTTGCAGATGCAGATGCAGATGCTGTTCCCCTACCTCTGCCAGCACCGGTCTTTTTCGTGTTCGACTCTTTGAGGTCAACTTGCACTTCCATGCCTATTATCAAACACCAGATACGCACAAACTTCAATGTATAGAAGCCACTGCATATTCTAAAGAATTCTGATTACGTGAGCTAGTGCAGTGGTAAAATACAAAACCTTTAGCATTTAAGTTCTGCAGATCCATCTGCAGCTGTTTTGCCTCGTCGACTGTACCATCTGAAACAATTTGACAATACAAAATTCAACATTGCATACCACACCATGCCAGTTTTCTTAGGTAATGCATCCACCAACACTACAATAAATATTCATGTCGCATAAAAAATTAAAAAATCGTAAAAGAAAATTTATACAAACCTTCCGTATCAGATGAGCTTTCATTGTCACTGTCTGCAAGCACATCAACTTTCTCTTCGGCTAATTCGTCCTCAGCTGGTTCAAGAATGGCAGCAACTCGTTTCTTGGGTGCTTTCCTCATACCCGGAATGGTCACCGATTCAGCAACACGTGTGAGTGACTTGTTTTGCTTGTATGCCTTTGTAAGAGCTGCTTTCACAGGTGCTTGAATACCATCCAAAGGATTTTGATGTTTCTGTAACCAAAGTTGACATGATTCAATTGATTCAGGCTATAAACCAGTACTATAAAAATATCTCCAAAAATACAACATTCGAAGCGGACGTGGCAACAAGGACCAGTGGCTGAAAAACCGGCTAGAGGAAAGAAAATACAATTGGATACCATATAGAGTAATTTATCCAGTACATTCAACCATGGCAAATATCATCAGAGAATGAATCATTTTCATTGACGGAACCACGGCAGGGTCCATTGTATAGCACATCATTTAGAGGGGGGGAAATATATAAGAGCCAACCACCATGACATAATGTCCCAACCAGCACATGCCAAGGATCAATAGCCTTATCAGCAGCAAACGGCAATAAATAACGCAGTCTAATTCGCCACAGTGAAAGGATGAAGCACAAAGCAATAGTCATTCCTTATTTATAAATTCAGATCAACATCAGAAGGGGTCCTGAGAAATGTAGCAGAGGTCTATAACCACCACAGACCTGATATTTTGATAGTTCGACAATAGTATCATAATCCTCCATGCTAATTGAATAACAACTCATAAAATTAACAACCATCTCCACAGCTTCATCCTGTTCATATATACAGAAAGAAAAGAAAGGTGAAAATGGGCACAGAAATATGGATTAACAAGTGACACAATCCCATGATTATGTAGATATAGTAGTTTTGCAAACCTTGGGTAGCATTTTTAGAGGATCAGTCAGCCGCCTCAGAAGAAGCATAAGATAGTCCAATCTAAGGGTGCTTCTGTTTAAATAACAAACAAAGTTACATGACATGAAAATAATGTAAACAGTAGAGATAAATGGGACATAGGACTCTTATGTCAGCATCACAACAAAGTAAATAAAAGAAACGAGTATACTGTTGTTTTTTTTCAGACTGCCCTCTTCACAACATAGAACAACGGTTTTGTCTTTTATGAAATCCCCAGTTTGAAATTGGTGTTTGTTCATGAAATCACAAGTTTCAAATCAGTGATTTCATAAAAACACAACACAAAACACCAGTTTGAAACAGGTGATTTCTTCAACAGAACCGCAGTTTGCTTCAGCGATTTTATATCTAACAAATCACCAGTACTCAACAGCGGTTTTGTTTTACAGAGCCAGTTCAATTCGCGGGTTTGGTGAATAATGCCAACTTGGCATCCCACTCAGCAATGGTATTGACACTGTGTGAAACACCAATTCTGTAGTGCGATGTTGTGCTGGAAATAGGCAGTTTAAAAGTGTGGTTTTCTTCAAGTAGGATAGAAGTGAGATTAAAATAAATGGTAGGGTAGAAAGAAAATAAAACTTGGAAAGCGGGCAGTCTGAAAAAAAATCTAAACTGTTACAGTGAAATAAACAATTAAATGTCATACAGAAGTATGTCATACCTCCCCAAGTTAGACGTGCAGGAAGCAAGGATATGATAATGAAGATCCTCAAGAAGCCTGAAATTTTTTCCAATCGTTGAGTTCTTTCCTAACCAGCCACCAAACCTATTGAAATTGCGCTCACCCTGCAAAAACAACACAATTTCTCCCATTGAAGATGCTCATCTGATCAAATACGATCTGCATACATAAAAAATAGCCAAACACAACTTCATTCGAGTATGGACAGTACATGTGCAACATAGAGACAGCATCAGTGAAATTATACAACATGCATGTGTCTAAAGGTTATCTTTCTAAATCACCAAAAAACTTGCATATTTTCCAAGAAAGGCTGTTATTTAATGAACTCATGCATCTGCAGCACACTTAAGTGATCATTCTGAACAAAACTAATGACATACAAGAATGCTTCAATAATGTTGGTGGTCTACTCCTCTCCACATCAACTATAGAAATTACAAAAGAAAACCAAACTATAGCAGTAAATAATAAATAGCAACATAAATATATATCAAATCCAAGGAAGCATAGAGTTGCAAGAACAAATGAACGTCAACTTAAGAAAGTAACATGGAGACACTTCCCCGAAACATAAATTCAGATGAACATGAGTGAAGAAGCCTCTACCTGTTCAAGCGTCTCCCTTTGTCCATGCAATAGTGCAGCTCTGGAATAGCATAACAACAATAAGGAGACCAAATCAATAATAATATTATCCTATCCGATTCTTATAAAGCTTCTTTATCAACTTACGGAATTATACAGGACGACAAGACACTGGCTTGAGAGAGTTGCCACTGCCGATATCTTCGTATTTGCACATTAAATATATCCCCATCCCCTATGGACTCGGCAGCACGAGCTATCAAGCTTAAACGCTTTAATCCATCATCGTCTTTACCAGCCATACTTGGCCTGTAATTCATGTAATTTTCCTGCAAATTGGAGAAGTAATAACCCATTTTGAGTTTCAAAAATGTATTGTCAGAAATATACTAGGAAAATTGTTGTCTGAATCAAGTTATAGATCCACAGGGGACACCGCACAAAAGCAGTAAGCAGAAATTCTGACTTCTCTGAATGTAAATGTAAACACGGCAAAGTTCACAAAAGCAAGGAATTTAACGAGGGGGGGTAAAATGTAACAGGGAACATAATATGAATGTCTCTCTGCACCAATAACAGTTAACCTAGAAATTTTTGTCTGAAGATTTTATTGTTTCATTGTCCATAAAATCTCAATAATTTTTAATTCATTAGTTGGTCAATAAATGATCACAAACCTGCACAAGTAGAGGAACTAGATCAGGATCACTCATACTTAAGTCAATCCGCTCATCCATTCTCAATTTTCCGCCGTTATATCCAAGGAGCCTGCAACAAAAAATAAACTACCATGCTTAAAAGTTTTAGTTGAGCAGGCAATTTTTTTTGTGCATGAAGAGGGAGAGTCGCTTTATGCCCAAACCTGTCTGATTAAAATTAAATACTAATCAAGTCAAAATATATGCTATGCACTATTACGTAAAAAAAGTTGACATAAGAATAGGAATATCATTTGTTGTGACACACCGACAAAGAGATCAAAATAAAAACCCATTAGATGATGTGGAAAATGTAATAAAGCAAACAGGACGTTTTCAATAACAAAAAATGTGGGAGATACCTAGATGAGTGGACAACATTCAGGAGTAACATTTGTTTCTAAAAATAAATAGTATAGGAACGAAATTCCAAGTCAAATAAGAAGCACTCATTCAATTGCAATGGATGTGTAGGATACGTAGTGAACCATTGGCTGCATGCCTCTGTTAGTATACTACACAAATGTAAAGTAGAATAAATCTATGTAGAAGACCAAGATACATAACAAGGCCACTCATGATGGAAATTCTCATAGCTTACTTATCAACTGCCGTGAATGGAGATATATCTTCATCTTTAGCACTGCTAAGGAGCCGTTTTTTAATGTCATCGTATTTGATAACTGACATTGAGAGACTCATGTATTGCAACTGGTTTAACGCCATGCGCATATCTCCGTTAACTCTTTCCGCGAGTTCCTCAAGTGCAATCTGTAAATATTAAATTAAGGAACGTATTTTAGTTCAGATAGTCCTTAATGAAAGACAATGTCTCTTAATTAACATGTACCCCATGAAGCAAGAGCTAGCATGGAATGCGAAGACATGAATGCATACAGACAATAGATAAAGAAATCACAATCCCCAGCATCTGTAACTCTAAGCATTTAGTATGATCTAGATCTACAAGGGAAAGATACTGAATCAGTTAATACGTGCTTTAGCCAGTGTGCAGCAGCAGTAGAAGATCTTGTAGGTTCATTTTGTTAATACGTAGTAGAATGAATCTACAGAAGTGCCCATCCAAGTTATTCTCATGCTTCAGCAAGAAGCCCAGCTCGTCGCAGCTAACTCCCTCCCTACAGTCTAGTTTGGGCGTTTGTCTAGCTCTAGATTAGCTTGTTATCTCGAGCGTCTCCTGTTTAGTGCGCTAGCGCACCTCCTTTTTGTTTCAATGATATCTCTTTTTTTTAAAAAAAAAAATCTACAGAGGATCTTCTCCTTGATACGATCAAACATTGTCAACAGCTCATCTTCGTCTACTCTACAAGGAGAAGATCTTGTAATTACTAATTAGATCGTAGCAAGGTTTTGCAGATGTGCGGCAGCAGTAGAATGAATCTACAGAAACTGCTGTTGAAGAGACAGACCAATTCCAGAAGATTTAAAAATATTTTACCAAATTGTTTCTACCATTATGTGTTTATTATGTAATAACTTGAGAGATAGCAGGTGGGTGGAGATACTGGAAAAAATTAAGATAGCAACCTCATCAGCATTAAGTCCTTCTGCAGAAGCAACTTGCATCAATCTCTTTGCCATCTGAAACAAGTTCAACAGTTCATATGCAGGCATGAGCGGACTTAAATGCAAAGGTAATTGATGATTACGGATGGTAACCTGCTGCTTCGTAGGTTTCCGGAAATTGAGAACCAGGCAATAATTCAAGAGTGACTTCAATTTTTGACTGTAGCGGTCGTTGCAGATACAAATAATAGGAATCTTGGAAACTTTTATACTAGCTATAAGATCAGTGACCCCACCTCTATCTCCGGCAGACATACCATCAACCTCATCCATGATAAGAATGGATTTTGGTTGCTTTGACCTGATAAATTTATACCAAAAGGATAGAACTATTGTTACATTCGAGCGATTTCTATATTTTCACTCAAACAAGTAAGAGCATTGAACCAACCAGTCCATGTTAGCACTTAGAGCTTCATTGCTGACGAGTTCCTTCACTGAATTAGCTGTGCTACCACCGATTCCTCTATTGATGTGGGAATCAGCCTTTCCACGGCTGTCACTAGCATTAACCTAAATAAAAACATGATGCCAAATGAAGATATACAGGAAATAGAAGATAAACCCTGTAGAAGAATTATTGAAAGGCTGTATAACTGATTGATAATAAAAATTTTACTTCAAATATCTGGAACCCGAGCATCTGGCTGACCAACTTTGCAGATGTAGTCTTCCCTATACCAGGTGTTCCACTGAGAAGTACAGCCTTCTTGTTGACAGAATCATTTTGATTTTTTCCTTTCTTCTTATTTCCACTATGAAGAAAATTTTCATGCCAGTGAGTCAACCAATCATGAATCTGTTTCACCTGCAATAATTACATTAGAGGTTAAAAAATCATGCTCCTTTTTTACTATGTTAAAAAGACAGGAGAAACAAATACAATCACTAACCAGTGACTGATTCCCGATAATATCATTTGGAACCTTTGGACGATACTTTTCAGTCCATGGCAGAGAATTCTGCTTGGTTATTGGAATGTTCTTCTTGACAGGGGATGATAACGAAGTCAAAGCCTTTGATGTCATACTTTTAGAGGAAGCTTTGCTCACCACATCCTCTGTGAGTCCATAGAAGAATATTAATATATCCAAGTATGAAGTAGTATAGTGAAGAGAGTATGAATTTTCTCACGTATTTACATGGGAATGACATTAATACGAGTATTGTTTATAAAAGAAGATACTGTTTTTTTTTCCCCAAAGATGGCCAGAAATTCAATCATACATGAACCAGGTACTCTCACACACATAAGCCATTTTATGATAGACTTCCGTGAGATAAAATGAGGACAAATTGCCTCAAACATATCATAGGGAAATTCGCCGGCCATTATCAGTAAAACAGTGTATATTCCACCATACTTCAATGATTACTCAAAGGTTTCAAAGAGAAAATTCATGGGTTGTTGAATTCTATCTAACAGATTGATCTGTAACCAAAGAGGAACTACACATTCTGTATGGATTAGAAATCAAAACTTTGAAACTGCCAACCAGTTTTAAGGACTATGCTCAACTAAGTTGAAGGTATAATGTAAGTAAAGCTGAGTTACATTGAAGTTACTACCCCGCCACACTTAGTTGTATACGAATAAATACAATTCTATAATATATGTATGGAGAAGCTATTGAAACTTGAACAGTAAATGAATTAGAAACTAAGGGGATCATAAGCCACTAAGACATAATTTAAATGTCTGAATGGGACACCTAAAGGTCATATAAGGCAATATAAGACACACCTTTCACTCCTCTTACTGCACTGGTACTTGGGGCAGCTACCACTGCAGCCTTTGGCACTGTCTTTTTCTGGTCTTGCTGGCTGGTAGCCTTTGAATGATTAGATGCGCGAATCATGTCAAACAATGCATCCTCAGTGAGAAAGACAGTCCTAAAGATTATTACATTAAGAATTAAAAATTAGTAAAAGGCCACAATAGAAAGACAATATGAAAATGGTGGAAAGACAAACCCCAGTTCTTTTGCTTTCTCAGATTTTCTTCCACCAATATCTTCATCACATAACAAATAATTCTGCACTTCAAAAATGTCATTCACTTGTCTGCTATACTACTATTTTACTGTAATACAAGTACATAGGATTTTGGATGTAACCGTCTTTTTGCTGACAGATCCTGTAACACGACCTCCATGACGTTTGATCAGATCTTCCGCCTCTTCCCTTTCCAAGCTGACAATTTAAGAAGGATATAGTTTCACATAATTATAGCATTAACTAGTAGCTTATTCGCCGTAGTTTTTTATTAAAATGAATGAGATACCTGTCAAGTGTTCCACTAATGACAAAAGTCAAACCAGATAAGCAATCAGAAGCGCCCTCAGGGATTTCCTGGTTGAATTAAATAATGAAACAGTTAAGAAACTTATTACTACTGGTATCCTTAGTTAAGCATATCCCCACATCACACACCTTTTCTCCTTTATGTGGAGGATCTTTCCTTTCACCGAAGTTCATAAATCCACCTCGTCCACCACCTCCTCTGCCTCTTCCCCCAGCTGATGTCCCTCCTGCACCTCTACCACCACGACCTCTAGAACCAGAACCGGAAGGAGCAGAACCTTCTTTATCTTCAGTATTTTCCTGGCCCTCATCTATTTCCATCACAGCTACTGCATTACGACCACCTCGTGTACCTCGTCCACCACGACCTCGTCCACTACGCTTGATTGGTGTTTCATTATCCTCGATAATTTCTTCATCACTTTCAGTAATATGGGCAGACTCTTGGGCAGTTACCCGACCCTTGTCATTCCTCACTTTTCTTTTAGGTGAGATGTCACTTATATTCTTACTTTGCTTAGGTGGGACAAAGTCATCGTCATCATCAATTTTGAGAATTTTCTTCACAGGATTTTGTTCAGTACCTATTTGAGTCTTCCTTTTTGTTCGGAGTTCATCTACTTCTTTTCTACTTGTGACATTTTGTTTACCAGCAAAATATTTGCTTGTTTTTTTCCGGCTCTTATCTTCACCTCCTTGGACCTGCAGTTATTAATAAATAAATAACCCAATACATAGTCAGACAGATACTAGAGCAAATATCACATACTAAGCCACTACAGTTATCAAATGCCTTGCACGTATGTTCAGGAAAATTAACAAAAACAAAAAGGCACTTAAACGCTCAACACCTTCCAGAACAAAGCTATGATTGTAAATATTTGAAAACAATTTTACCAAAAGCAGATATCGTATTTCAATGGCTTTCTGTAACAGAAACATTGGTTTTGACAATAGAGGCGGCAACCCCAATAATCCTTACCTGTGTCAGGGCGTGTCTATATATATAGGTACCAACCTACTTCCTTTTCCTTATTTTCTTGGTAATAAGATTATCAAACAAGAATCAAATCTAGCACCCTACACCATTAACAAAAATATAAAAGGTAGAAAAATAAGCTTACAGAGTCTTCCATTAGTTCAGATCCTGAAGGCTGCTTTGCACTAGCTGGTGTGGAGTTTTCAGGCTTTGAGACACTGCCGCGGCCTTTATCATGTGGCTTGACAAACCACTTCCTTATATCCTGCTACAATTCACCCCATTCAAAGTCAACCCAAACGTCTACTGTAATGCAACAAATATAACAGTAATCCATCAAAGCCTCACCATCTTTAGTTTCAAAAGCACTACACAATTATAGTATCAAAGTCCTTCCTTACTTGATTCTCATCCAAACCTGAACAAATCAGAAAAACTCCATGACCAAAGCAAAACCATTGAGATGCAAACTAACTTCAGCGACCCCATATTTCTACACCAGAATGAGAACTACTCTAACTTCTTGCCCAGAATTTGAAAACTTGAGAAACCCTAAAAATTTCCCAGAATGCATTACTCCATCCACCACTTCTAACAGCGCACCAGCTTCATAATGGCTCCATGGCTTAAGACAGGATAGTCATAAACACTGCCATTGTGCAGTCATTTTGAGTTAAAAAAAAAATCATTCCATCCATCCAGCATGCACAGTCTATTAGTTGACATTCTTGCATCATACCCCCAATTTCCCATTTACACAGAATTGAGCCGACAATCCTCTCCTAAAAATGCACATCGAAAATTGTAATGTAAACACGTCCAAGTTTGAAGCTTTGTTTTTATTCAAAAAAGAATCGTCGACGAACCCCGACAAAAGATTTACAATTTTCCATTTACCTAGTGGCACGATCGACCGCCTCGGATTCCAAGAAATCACCTCAAGTAACACCTTCGTGCGGTATGGATTCTCTACAGAGAAACCGCCTACTGAGTTGGAGATTTCGCCGGAGGGAGACGGGGTCAGCAGAGAAGTAGCCTGCTGCTGGGTCGAATCAGCGTATCGAGAAATTAAAAATTGATTAAATGAAATTTATCATATATAGTTACAGTATTTTTGTTAGGGAAAAAAATCAAAAGAGAGAAGTATTTTATTGCGGTCAGAATTATAATTATTTTTAAAAAATATGCGATGAAAAAAAATTTGAACTGATTTTGTAAAATAAAATTTATCATTACATTTCAAAATTAATACTATTATAAAACTAATATTTGTGTGTGAAAATTATGTCGTTTGGTTATCAAAATGCGTCGTTTTATTTATGTGCACAAAATGATATAACTTATTTTGATAACCAAACAACGTAATTTTCAAACACAAATCTAAGTCTTAAAATAATATTGGTTTATGAATGTAATGATAAATTTTATTTTAGAAAATCAGTTCAATTTTTTTTTTCATCGCACCCTTTTTGAAAATCATGGTAGTTCTTACGACAATTAGGTAAGTGGTGATAGTTCAGAATCTCTTTTTGGTTTTATCCCTTTTTTAATTGTTACGGTTGATATTATTGTAGTATTTGATGAGAGTACGTGTGATGTTACGTTCCAAGAGTAATAATTTGTATTTTTTAAAGTATTTTGGGATACTTAAAATTGCGCGGTGCATAAAACTTCAGGGAACAACACTAGGAATGTCTTTATATACCCTAGTCTCGAAGGAGATACGAGATTATCTTTAAACACACATCGCCGAGTGACTCGTGAGGGGATATCTATGAACGGACGCACCTTATTCAATCAGGATATCTGATGACTTATGAGATCTAACTCAGAATTTTGCCTACTTGTTCCTCGGCTAATGTACGAGTGTTTATTCCCTAGTTCCCTTCCAGTTCTCATATTCATGAAGGGAAATCCAAACTGATCTAAGGATCTTTCTAGTCCTTTATGCTCATTAACTAAGTGCACGTTTGGTACACCGTATTATTTATACGTGTATTATTGATATTCGTATAAATAATACCACCTATTGAGGAGGTATTATTAATACGGGTTTCTAAAGGTAAATTTTCTCTCCCCGCATTATTAATACGTATTCCTATTTTGTACCAAACACATCACCATGGTATTAATAATACCATCCCGTTCCTAATACATGCTACCAAACGAGGGCTAAAGAGTTAAGAGATCATCTTCTACCTAACCTCGACTGACGACTCGTTGGGCATCGTTGGGGTCTTGCTCCAGTGGAACGACGTCCGTAAGGTCGACACTTTATGGAGATCTTTAAGGCTCGCTAGACACTCGAAGATCCGTCCTTATGTCTCACATGAGTTGAGCTCACTTAAGGTTCGCATCCAATCACTTATCTCGGGGGTGGTCAAACTCACCGTCACTTTTCCCTAAAGAGCTAATAGAGCATTTTTCATTACTCTGGGAAGAAAAATCACCACTGTCTCTCTTTACATACTAGTTTTTTTAGGGTAACCACCCGAATTTGTGATCCACATACCGGTAAACTCATATTGAAGTCTAGTTTCATAATAATGCAGCTTCTGATTTGCCACCCGACTTCTCGAATGTCTAATATTTAATAATTATAAAAATGTCACTGAGGCTAAGAGGAGGTCTTCAAGCCTTGTCACGGGACTAACCCATGACACCTTCCCACAATCAACTTATCGACATTCTTGGCGACATAACCATTATGATTGATAGTTTATAAGTATATGTTCTAATGAAAATATCACCTTGTGACATTCTCCCACACCCGAGTCGACACCTTCGTCGACTTAAATAACATGAGTAGAGGTGTCTTAGTATCTATTCCCATCTTGATATTGTCTCCCGCACTCGTTTTATTGTCATTAGATGTCAAAATATGATTAATCCCAAGGTGGCAATTGATGCTCGCTAGATCATGAGTCAAAGGTTAAAAGTCTTTAGTTAGATTCAATCTTTAACATTCTTGCCTGCTCGAAATAGTAGATGCCTCATCGATTTGCCATTATTTGATGACCAATTTGATCGCATTTGGTACACAAGGTACCAAACGTCTCTTTGTAGTTATCCTCCAAGTTATTTTCCAAAATCACATCTCTACATAAGGACATACATATCCATCAGTTCCATATTTGGATTTTCCTTATGGTTAACAACCTTAGAATTACTTGATACAACTTCTGGATTCTCATAGCTTTCTAGCTGCCCCCACCGAGACAACTCTTTGATCTGGAGTCACCACATGGTGTTTCATCGAGACAACCACAAGTCTCGATTACATTTTTGAAATGTCAACCCATGGTGCTCCATCGAGACTGACGTGAATCCTTTGATTCAGTTTCTCAAAGTCTCGATTATATTTTTCAAGAGTCACCCATTGGTGCTCCATTGAGATCATCGCAAATCCATATTCCCATAGTAAATAGTTGATACTAGCAAAAACAAATTTCCTCAAGTCCACTTGTTGATCATACTCACGTAAATCTCAATAACGCTTGTTCACAAATGCAATGATTAGAATCTTTTTTTACACTCACAACATAAAAGTATTTCTTTTCACACACGCAAAAGAAGATTTTATCTGTTTCTCTATAATAAAAGATAAGTATTTGGCTCAACCACAAAAATACAAGAACATTATTGTTCACACTCACGCACCCTTAAAAGCATCTTGCTAACTTGCAAAAGCCAACAAGTGTGTTTGTCGTTCATACAAAAGAGCAGATTTTTCGACAACACTTTTTTGTTCATACATATATAAATTTCAATATAAATTCTCCACACATGCAAGAGACTAATATGTTCTCATCACAAAGTCATTCTCAAATCCGCACAAACTTTCACTCATGGTCCTAGTTGGTTATCCCCTTACAATTAACATTTAAGAAAGTATAATATATTGTCACACTTCTCGAACTCAAACTTATACCTCGGCTCTCCGGCCTTCACTTTAAGTGGATCGATTCAAGTAACTCAGTTCACTATATTCATTTAATACTCCGATCCACTGGCTTCTACTCCGAAGAACATCAAACATATACTTCCATTGTCTCTATATAAGTGAGGGTCCCTTCTTGTCCACTACATATTGGCAAGTTCAATTGTGTATAATATTTGAGGATTCACATACAAATCGGACTCAAATTCACAACAAAACTAGGTTCCATCTAATGTAGTAAATCTCAAAATTCACAATACAATCTCCGCTTGATTAACTCAGCTCAACTCAATTCGACACACCCATCGCTTGATCCAATCGAGTATCATAACTTTTAAAGACACCATTCAAAAACTCAGGAGAAAATTGTTTTTGCACCACTTTTAGTATCAACACTTCACATAAATTATTGAACTCTAGAGGATCTCACAATTTGACATCACACCTAGGGGTGTCAATGAGTCTGGTCCAGACCCATTTGGAAGGACCCAGACCCAGACCCAGACCCATTTCAATCGGGTCCGAATCCAGATCCAGACCCAATCATTTTATAAAAATTGGTCCAAACTCAGAAGCTTTGGATGCCCGGAAGCATCCCTAACAATGTCGCTGACTGATGATCCTAGGTTTGACACAGATCCGTCCGTGTTGAGCGTTAGGCCATCTCCCGGATCCCACGATACCCACCTGATTTTCAACGCTATCAATTCTGACGATGATGAAGCAGCGGACGGAGCAGTAAAAGGAGATAGAGAAACACATCAATGCTGCACTCGCTGGATAACTCCTTGGGCCTAATCTGAATCTCCAAACAATCTGAAATTTCTTTCACGCCATAATTCCCACAATCCGCAGCCAACCACAATCTGATTTATGAACTCCGCCTGAGACCTCGACAGGATTTGACCGATCCAGGACCAGCGTAATTGGAAGATAGTATCCACTGATGGTTTATCAAGAATACGAGCGAAGTAACTCCAAAGATTGGTTGCTAACTGACGTTTGATGAAGAGATGATCAATTGTTTCTGAGTGCCCAGCTTCGCTGCATCTGCGACGAGAGGCGAGGTTGATACCCTTGCTTTGGATGCGATGATCCACAGGAATTGCATTGTTAAATAAGCGCCAAAGAAAACCTGATACTTTCATAGGGAAAAAGGAGGACCAAATCCACTTCAGATCTCCCCTTCCGAAAGATGGAGAAATCCAGACTCTGAAGGCAGAAGCAGACATAATGCCAGAGGCAGAACCTTCCCAAACCAACCGATCTTCTTTTTTGGGGTCTAAGGCTATTCCTTGAAGATTTCTTCTCTGCTCGATTGATAGATTATTCGATACTGTGCTGTCTGAAATAACTCTAGGTATTGGAACATCCCTCGACTCAGGAGCTAAGGTCCAGGAAGGAAAAGCAGAGCTCAGGGAGGTATTACCTTTGCCAAACACCCATTTAACTTTGCTTTGAAACAAATGGATAAACGGAAGAATCGAACTCCAAAGGGCTGAGCCGTTTTCCTTGAAGCTTAAAGTCTCGACTTGCCTCACATATTTGGGTCTCACGAAGCGAGCCCATATTGATGATCCTTCCCAGAATTGCCAGTCTAATTTTGCTTGGAAGCTGTCCATAATTAGCTGAATAGGCTAGATTCCAATCCCTCCTTGGTCCACTGGCCTACAAACCCTGTTCCAAGCCACCCAATGATGCCTCTTCTCCTCTCTTGAATTCCATAAGAAGGAGGCAAGAATGGAATTGATTCTTTTAAGCACCGCCCTGGGCACAGGAATGGATGATAGTGAATGAACTGGCATCGACAGCAGGACAGATTTGATGAGAGTGATCCGACCTCTAAACGATAATAATTTGCTCATCCATCCCTCTACATGATCCCGTATCTTCTGAATCAAATCATCGAAAAATACTATCTTGGGTCTCCCTGCGAAGAGCGGAGCTCCAAGATAAGAAATAGGGAAGGAGCCCGGGGAAAATCCTGTATTTTGAAAGATGACAGCCCGCCTTGAACGTAGAATTTGTTTTGCGAAGAATATTGCACTTTTCTGAGCATTTACAACTTAGCCAGAGCTTAGACAAAAAGTGTCAATGACCTCTGATAACTTCCTCACCGATGCTTTGCTACCGTTTGAGAATGTCATCACGTCATCTGCAAATAAACTTTGTGAGCTTTCTTATCAAAGGTGTAGCCTAAAAATAAGTACTTAGAAGCTCTAGGTGAGAGTTTATCCCTACAAGAAGGTGTAAAAGCATAGCATAGGGGACCAAATGCTCTAAGATGACCATAAGAAAGAGTTTGGATAGTAAGTGTCTCGAATGGAGTTTTATAGTTAGAGTTTTGGTTGGTAGCGTATGTGACTGTGAGAACACATTCACCCCAAAAATATAGAGGAAAGTTGGCTTAAAATCACAAGGCTCCAACTACTTCAAGAATATGTCTATGCTTCCTCTCAAATCTATCGTTTTGTTGAGGGTGCATCTACGCAACTTATGTGATAGACAGTACACTTAGAATTAAGAAAATTTTGGACTGCGGTGCTCAGGAATTCTTTTTCATTATGTGTTCTAAGGATTTTAACATGTTTCCCAAATTGATTATGAGTGTATATAATGAAATTTTGAGGGTGAAAAGAGGTTTCAGATTTGGTTCTCATAAGATAAAGCCAAGTACTTTTAGAATAGTCATCTAAGATGGTAAGAAAGTACAAAAATTAATTGTATTTTTTCTCTTTATAGGGACCCCAAATATCACAATGAGCAAGGTCAAAAGAAGATGCATGTGATGAACTCAATGGAATAGGCAGTTTTGTTTGTTTGGACAAATGACATATATCACATCGTGTATGAGTTATATCAAAGATGGTAATAGAGGAATTATGATGGATATAGTGAATGGGGGCATGGCCTAGTCTTTGATGTCATAGCGTAGAAGTATCAAAGGTAAGTGAAGAGTTGAGTGATACCAAAGCTTTGTTTATAGGGGATGAAGTGGGAGACAAGAGTAGATAGTACAGGTCTGACACTTGATCACCAATCATCTCCAATTTCTTCAAAGCTCGATCCTGAAAAGGCAAGATTATGTGTGAAAGTAATAGAGGACTTTGTGTGTGCCAATAGTTAGAAAATAGAGATAAGGTTGTAATGGAAGGAAGGAACATAAAGAACATTATGAAGAGTATATGAAGGAGATATGGTTACTTAACCTATATGAGAGATTGAAGTTGTGCCATCATCAAGTAGTTTAATAAGGGAAGAAAATGAAATGGGGTTAAACAAAACTAAATAAGAGGTAGTAATGTAAAGAGTAGCATCTCAATCCAAAATTCAAACTTTAGATTCCATCCTACAACTAAAAAATTGAAATGTACCCGCAACATTATGTTTAGTTGCTGTCATTGGCAGATCATCATTGGACTAGAAAAGTCTTCTTAGGTCATGTTGCTGAGTAGTAGAGAAATTAAATGTAATTTACGAAGCATTAGATACTAGTCTTGGCATATTAGATGCTGTCAAATTCATTACTGCAAATTTTTGCTTGTTTTTTATTGGGATAAAACCCAAAAGGGGCCCTGAACTACCACTGATTACCCATTTGCGGTCAGAACTACCATGATTTCCAAAAAGGGTGCGATGAAAAAAAAATTGGACTGATTTTCTAAAATAAAATTTACCATTACATTCCTAACCTAATATTACTATTAGACTTAAATTTGTGTGCGAGAATTACATCGTTTGGTTATCAAAATAAATTATATTGTTTTGCGCACTTAAAGAAAACGACGTCTTTGGATAACCAAACGATGTAATTTTCGCACACAAATCTAAGTCTTATAATAATATTAGGTTTAGAATGTAATGACAAATTTTATTTTAGAAAATCAATATAATTTTTTTTTTCATTGCACCCTTTTTGAAAATCATGGTAGTTCTGACCGCAATTGGGTAAGCAGTGATAGTTCAAGGCCCCTTTTGGGTTTTTTCCCTTTTTTATTTGTTGTTCAGCAGAAAGCTTGTAAGCCTTGTTATCTTTTGGAAATCCAATAAGTTTCCAACACTGGTATTTGGTATGACAAGATTTCTTGCAGTAGAAACATTTAATTCCTTCATCAGTTTTCTTTCAGCTATCTGAATATGTAGTTTTACTCATCAAAATGGTAGCTCCAGGCCGAGCTTTCACTGCATGCAGTTTTTCAGACTCATGTTGTAGCATTATGTTGTAAGTAGCATCTAATGAAGGTGTTGGTTTAAGCAATTTGGCTCCTTACTGCTGAATATTGCTCATTCAGACTCATCAGAAATTTCATTATTCTTTCATCTTCTACTTCATTGATGAAATCCTGATGCATTTCACAGTGTGGCTGGAAGAGTTTCTGCTCATCATATTGGACAGTGCATCCCAAAGATTTTTTTCTTTTTTAAAATAGGCAGCTATACTCATGTCACCTTAATGAGTATTGGCAATCTCCTACCTAACATGAAACAGTCTCGATCTATTTAATTGTCCATATCTAGTACATTGAACTAACTACAACTCTTAAGCTTTCGACTCATATGCAACTACAACAACTACTTCAAGTGCAAGAGTATTTTCTATCCAGGCAACAGCCGTGTCACTATAAACATATGTAATCAATATACAAATCGGAAGATCCCAGTGGGATTTTAGCAGTTCCAAAAACTAAGTCGAGCTTGTTTGTTGATGACAATCCCACGACGACACTTTGCTTCCAAGGATAAATTTTTTTGCATTTTCAGTCAATATATCATTGCTAATCTTTGTACAAATATGATCACAAGATCGTATGTAGAACGTGGATTCAGTTGAGCAAAATTGGTATTCGAAGCGAGGTCTGGTGTTGCATTATTTGCAGTTTTAGGTGTATTAACCGATGAATCTTGAGCCATATTAACAAACTAAACTCTTCACTGAATGAATAATATTGATAATAAATGGAGAAATTTCTAGGGTTCTAACTTCGTAGAGGTTGCTCAGACTAGCTGCATCAGCTAGTGTATCAAGTGAAGGTAGAGAAGTGTTTACCAAATTCTTGCGAGCTACAGCTCCTGCGGTGGTTCTGATACCATGAAAGAAAGTCCAAGAACCTTCAAGAAACATCACGTAATAAAACTCCATCTTCATTCAATTGAAAGAGTTTGTTACATATCAAAAACTTAACGGAGTCTTTGGGACGACATCGCTTCGTCTTGCATCTGCATGGTTTCCTTACCGCATGTGCCAAACGCTGTCGTTTGACTGTCATCACCAGCAAAGCCAATTCCTTTTCATGAAAAGAACCTTCACAATAAGTGCGTTCCGAAAGGCTAAAATAAAATCCAATACACAAAGCTTCAAATAATAATAGTATCTGCAAGGGAAGAATAATAGTATCTGCAAGCTTGGAGAAAAGACAAAGTGAAACAACTTCATCATATTGGGGTGAAGCAATTCAGGTTTGGGTTGACGAGTGGCTGCTGGTTTTGAACAGAGACAATAGGGTTTGATTTTCCTGGCGGAGGAGGCGAGCCTTGTGTCTCAGCTTCTCATTCTCTTCCACGATGTGCTTGTTCGCCTTGTACAGCTTCCAGTTCTTCAGCTTCATTTCTCTTGAAGAAAACCTTGATGATGATCTTCTCCTGCAACGCCACATTAGTAAAATATGTCCAGTTGAATAAGCAAAGCATCAAGTGCAGTTATGTAACACGCAGACGTTGATATTCGACAGCGAAGAAACAAATCAAAGGAAAGTGAGTTAGGAGACACAGCAAACAGCAAAGTACTTGTTTTGGCTGAGCTTCTGACGTCTACTCATCAGGCCGTGCTGCTTCTTGGAAGGCTTTGCATGCATGAAATCCGCTTTAAGTTCATGTTGCTTGGTGGGTGGGAGAAGTGTTGGACGAACATGCATGGAGGTTTCATGGATGAATGGAGGAGAGCTCTGAGCTTGTTCATATAAACAAATTTGTTGTCTAAGAATATATCAAGGAAAGAGACTTTGCATGGATCAATGATGAGTTTTGGTAATGATTACACTGCAGCAAAGTCAGCCACCCAATGTTCATCTCTCTGTTAGAAAAAAGAAAACAAGACCATCATCATTAAGGTTTGAATAAACAGGTGCTAAGTGAAACCAACCAGACAGAGACTTGACTTGTGAGACGTATGATGGCTGGGCACACATTATTACTGTTAAGAAATTAAGGATATGGCTTTTTGGATCGTTACGTGTTTTGAAATTTCAGAAGTGAGAGATAGTCAAGTCATACATTTTAGAGGGCTGTCAATACGGTAGGATAGACCCACACCTAAGATTCGTTCAGATTCGTTCTTTTAAGATTTGAGTCTATTCATTTGGGTCTATGGACCAGGTAACGTCTACTCATTTGGACTCATTCGGGTCTTGGACCCATTTGGATACATTAGGTTTTATTCATTGATTCTTATAATGGATTTCTTTGGCTTCTTTTTGATAATTAATTTATTCATATCTGAAATAAAATAAATGTTATAAAAAAATAAATAATTTTTTTAAAAAAATAAAAAATAAATTCAAAAAATCAAAATAAGTTTTAAAAAAATAAAAAATTATTTTTAAAAGAAATTATTTTTAAAAAAATAAAAAAATTTGTTTAATTATTTTTTCAAAAATTCATTTTAAAATAAATTTGAATATAAATATATTTTTACATAATTTATTATTTTCATAAGCTGATATTTATTTATTTTATTTGATAGTTTAGTTTTAAAAAATTTATTTTGGATCTAATGGATCTAACGAGTCCAAATAAATGAGTCTAGATTTGGATCCAAAATTTATCAAATTATTGGATCTGAATATGGACCCAAATGAAATGAGTCTGAGTCCTAATCCTTCCAAATGGGTCTGGACTGAATCCACCCCCTATTAGAGACCACGAACCGTATTCTCAAGTTTATTATAATATTAATACCGTAAACACAATCATTCGGACCAGAGAAAAAACGGCATGAAGAGTCGCATTTTCTCATTTGACAGATGCATGCTGGAGGGTGATGAGTGAAGTCAACTTGGTTAGGTTCTCATCTTTATCATCATGGAATTGAGAAATTAAAAGAAATATATATATATTTATGCGAAGGTTCAAATAAGAACCTCTTTAAGTTATGCGCTGCGAACCCCTAAAATTTTCATCCATTTTTTGATCGGACAGTTGAAAATGATCTGAGTGCATATGTAAGTTTAAAGATTAAATCTTTTTTATTTACATTTTAATAATTTTTTATTTAACGTTCAGAGAATAAAACGTGCAAAGTACAATGGTTATGTACTTTTCATATTTCATTGAACGTGTAATATTCATTGAATGTGCAAAGTTCATTAAATGTGAAATAATTCAAAATTTCTCTGAACTTTTAGTGCTCGATGTACTATTTACTTTCAATCGATATACTTTTTCGAAAATGTATCGAAAACCAATTCAATAGGAATCTTAATTTAAAACTTATAATAATTTATATTTAATAACGAAATTTGGTTTTTTAATCTGTGTAACTAGATAAATAGAGTTGATTGAAATTGAAATAAAGATAAACAAGAGAGAGTGTGTGCACGTGTGTCATGCCCGCTTTTATGACATGTGTCCATGTCTGTACAAATGTACATTAAATCTCAGACTTATTTGTCTATCTGGACACATGTCGCGTTATGAGCATGCACACTTACCGACATCTGATAAAAAATGGATGGAGATTAAAGGGATTTAAAGCGCGCGTAAAATAATAAGGAGTTCTCGTTTTATCCCTATATATATAGGGGAGGGATCCGGTGTAAATACATATTTCGTTGTAAATTGTGGACGATTCCTGGCCACTCGTTTAGACTAAATCCAAATGTGATTTAATCATGTTTTTCTAACATTGAGACATTTCAAATGTAATAGATAAAAATAAATATAAATTTAAAAATTTAAAAAAAAAAATTTCCACACAACTGTATGGTGAATAGATAGTTCACCACCGTTTAGATTTGTTAACTGATTTCTGTTCACCACGATGATGGTGAATAAATAGTTCACCACTGTGATTTGATTGTTAAAAATTAAAAAATTAAAAAAATAAATAGATGGCAAATATGATGAAATATTACAGTTCACTAGTAATTCACCACTTTGATTTGTTAGCTGATTTATATTCATGATGATGGTGAATATTTTTATTCACCATGGTGAACAGACAGTTCACCAATACAGAAATTACATAAACACATCAATCAACATAATA
>NQLW01000032.1:3422779-3470208 GCA_002312845.1 Kalanchoe fedtschenkoi | reverse complement strand
CAATATTATGACCTAGAAACCTAATTCTGGTTTGGAATATTAGCATTTTTGGTTTAGACACAACTAACCAATTCTGTATTATTAATTTTTTAAATAAATCAAGATGATTAAAATGTTCTTGTATATTTTTGGAGAATACCAAGATATCATCAATATACACAATTATAAATTGGCTGTATGTGTCATTCATTATTTTCTGGAATTCAGAAGGTGCGTTTTTTAAACCGAATGGCATTACTCTTCATTCATAATGTCCTATTGGAACATTAAAAGCAGTTTTATATTGGTCATTTTCAGCTATTTGTATTTGCCAGTATCCTGATTTTAAATCAAATTTTGAAAATATAATTGCATCATGTAGCTTATCAAGCAAATCTTTTTTGTTTGGTATAGGGTGCCTAATCCATTTTAAAACTTTATTTAGAGGTTTATAGTTTATTACTAATCTAGGCACTCCTCTTTCAATCTCGCTATGTTTATTAACATAAAATCTTGTACATGACCAGGGTGAATTTGATTTAACTATTAGTCCTTTACCTAACAGATTATTAATCTCAGTTTTACAAAGTTCCATATATTCTGAATTCATTTGGCAGGGTTCTTCATAGGTAAGGCTAACAATATGCTTTTTTCTATTCCAAAAAGCATTAGGATGATCATTACATATTTCTAAGGACATGGTGTCGTGTAAGCGTTTTATTTCGTCAATTAGTTTGGGATTTTTTAAATCAATCTCAATATTATAAATGATTACTTCACTTTTAAGAAAATTGATTTGATTATATTTTTGAAAAATAATGTCCTTTATTTCATTTAAGACTTTCGTCTGAACCTCATTTTCTATTTTTTTAAAAATATTTTTGATTTTTTATAAAAATTTAATTTATTTCAGATCTAAACAACTAATTATCAAAAATAAAAAAAAATCAAATGAATAAATTCTAATAGATCCAAAATCCAAATGAATAGATCTTAATGGGTCTCAAAATCTAAATGAATAAATTCTAATATTAAAAATGTGGGTCTGAACAGATATGGATAGTCGACTCCATCCAACCTACCTCCTACCATTGGCGGAGCCATTGGTAGGCAACTGGGGCAGCCACTCCACGAATCTTATTAAAAATACTCATGCCTATATAAATATATATATATATATATATACAAATTTTTATAATTAATTTCAATTAAATTTATAATTTTTTTCATCAAAAAAAAATATCTTGAACCCCTACGGTCTCGTACCATGTGAATCGCTTTTGTAGCGACCCCTCCATGTGGGCTGGAATGATGACGTGGTACACTGTGAGATGGATGCAGTAGCAGAAATGCCACTCGGTTCATGTCTATCCACTACGTGTTTCTCATGACACGGTGAAATCATCAGCAGAGCGCTATGACTTGGTGCAGCCTAGTGTTTTGTTTTATTTTGGTGGTCGGGTCGCCTGCGCCTCAATTTTATAAAATTCAAAAAGCATTATTGAATTATCATAATTTATTTAATTACGAGCTGAATTATTTTGATTTTAAAAAAAAAATTATATTGAGAAAAAAATTGGACTCATTTTCCAAAACAAAATTGACTATTAGATTTCTAAATTAATATTATTATAAGAGTTAGATTTGTGTGCGAAAATTACACCGTTTAATTATCACAATAAATAATATCATTTTACGCACATAAATAAAATAATATCTTTTCATATTCAATCATTCATAATTCTAAATAAGATCAATTATATTTAAAAAAATCAAACAAACTGATCTTAAACATTATCCAAAATTAGTCTAATTTTTTATGATACTTTCTTTGAAAATTGTGATAATTTGGAGTGCAATTAAATAAATTGTATTATTATTATGATATTATCCGGATATAATAAAAACTTTTTACGTACTGTATACATTTATTTATTATTACCGATATTAAAAGTACAGTAGTAATTTACTAGTAACTGAACGGAGAACAGAGCTTTACAAATGTATCTGTACTGAAACCTGGAAAAATGCAGATTGCTAATTAAAACCCAGAAAAAGTGAGGCCAGATCCGGCGAGCTTCTCCACCACCACCTGCCGCATTTTGTCTCCCATCTCCGGGGAAAGATGGTTCACCCAATCTCCCACCTCCCCCTTCCTGAACAAGCTCCAGTTCTCGAACCCCGAGATGGATTTCCCCGTCTTGTTCACCTCCAGTTCCTTCTGGGTCTCGAAGCTACAGAGATTGGCTATCTCTGCCGCCACACCTGCCGCCTCCTCCTCCGGACTGAACCCCATTCCAAGAAACTCAGCTAGTTTCTCGATCACGGGAACCACGTCGTCCTTCATATCCTCGTACTTGAGAAACAGCACCCTGTTGGGATTGGCAATGCTCTGTTTCCAGTACCCCAGCATGTGCTCCCAGAAGGGCCCGAAACCGACCACTCCCCGGCAGAACATGTCGAAGGCTCGGTCCATTGTGAAGTCTCCGAGGCTGTCGTGTCTCACATTCTTGATGAAATGCCACGACGATATGAAAGTGTCGAGCGGGTTGCGGCAGAGGTACACGACCTTCGCCCCGGAGGTCTTAACCGAGCCCGGCAGCGCGGGGTAAGGGACATGCGTCGCGAATATCCGAGGTGAATCGAACACGCCGAGATCCGGAATCTGCCCGTTGGCATACAGCTTGTACTCCAGGAAGGGGACGAGATCGTGAGAGTTGGAGAAGAGGAGAGGATGAGATTGGAAGCCGCCGCCGCCGCGGATCTCATACCTTCCCCTGTTGAGAGTGGCGTAGAGCAGAGCCTTGAGCCAGGTGGTGCCGGATTTGGGTATGGTGGCGATGATGATGTCGGATCGGTGAGCTTTGAAATGAGTCTGGAGATTGATGATGGCCTGGATTTCTCTAGGCTGGCACCAGAAGTTCTGGTACTTGTATAGAAAAGGGGTTCTCCAGCCTCGCTCCTTGGGCAAAGATCGGATGAAAGCAGCCGTCGCGGGGCAGCTCAGCTTGGCGGTCTCCGGATCTACCGACTCAGCCTGGCTGTCGACATCTCCGAGCTGGTGCTGTTGAGTTTCAGGGAGGCCCATGATGATCAGAGGAATCAAGTTTTGCATGGAGAATGGATTGTGAATGAGAGGAATGGATGTATCCAAACTCCTTCGCGAATTCGCCTATTTATAAAGGACGAGGGTGACAGACTAATCGAGTCATTTTTGGGCGGACTCTATCTCATCATGTTCGACCCCCTCTTATTAAAAAAAAATTAAACTAATAACAAATCGTCACGTATTAATGCGTCCGTGTGAATTTCTATTGATGTGATAGACACGGTTCACACAAAAATTTCTCCAGATCAATTAGGCCAGTGGTATTGACGGATTGATTTAATTAACGATTAGCAATGGCTACCCAATTGCATGATTGAGTTGAAGTTAATTTTTTTAATAGTATTATTTTAAAATAATTCATTTATGATAGCCGAGAACGAAACTAAACAAACATTTGCTTCATTTGCTCTCGATTTCTACTTAATCTCAATTGATAAACTTATCAAAAGAAGGATAATATGGGGATATTTTTGGATGGATATAGTGTTTGTGGATATTATTAATAAAGAGATGTCACACGTCGAGTTGAAAAATAAAAAATAATAATTCAAACCAATAGTGAATCGTCACATATTATTTTAACTTTTCAACACGATATGTGTTACTTCGTGATTGACAATATCCATGGTTATATGATGAACTGTGTCCACTTAAAAATAATTTGGAGAATATGATTCTGTGGATGCATGATATGCCGAAAGTTTTGATGATGGGCGCACGTGCATTTTATTTTACTTGTTTTCTGTTTACTAAGGTTTATTGTTATTATTATTTATCGGAAGAGGTGGAGGAAGAGAATGCACATTTTAAATTTGGTGATACTTTTTTTGACAGAGATGGAGGAGGAAAATAAAAAGAAAAAGACGTTTTGAGCATTAAGTGGGAGTGGCGAATCAAACATGGTGGTGGTCAGGTGATTTTGTCTTCAAAATTTTATGTTCGACCTATGTTGATATTAATTTACATTTAGATATATTTAAAATGCGTGTGAGCTATTTCACAGCGAGTACGAATCTTATTATCAAGATAGAAGAAATAAGTGGCCCAAATTACCCAAAAAAATTGTTGGAGTTGCGAATGTGTGTTTAGTGAAGGAGAGTGGGGCTGGTTAATAAGCAATGTTTTTGAGGTTTAAGTCATTGTCAATGGAATAACCACCAGCCCTAACTTGTGCAAACTTCCAAACTCAGCATTTTTTCTTCTTCAAAATTATCATTCTTTCATCATTTTCTATCACATCATATATCCTCAATTATTTTTCATTATATTCTATTTTTTAAAAAAATTATTATTAGTAACATCAGTAATACTAATTAAAACTGCCGCTAAGCGAAAATTGTTATTGCCAACTGTGAATTTTACATATATAACTACCTCAGTGTCTGTCTCCTTTACATTTATGCACTCCAAATTTTCACATTTTTGTATAATTTTGGTAACATACTTTAATTAATTTTATATTAACTATTCTATATTAATAACAAGATAAATGTAACTATGCACACAAAGTGTAATAATGCTCGCAAGTTATATTTAGAGGAATTTTTATCCGAGGTTGCAAAGTCAGTTCAATGAGCACATGGTTTCATACAGGTGATTGTAAATTATAATTCTTAATGAAATGGTGCATATATTAATTAAAATATAAATTGTATTATTAATAAATTTGCGGAACAGGTATTGAATATTGATAATTAGAAATTAAAATTACGTCATTCCAACTTCAGTGTTGTTTACACAACATTACTAGATCATAATCCTATTTAGAGATTCATCAATATTCATAAATAATTTATTTTTCAAATATTAATTTTATAATATTAATTTGATAATGACTAATTTTTCCCTATCTCCTACTGTGTAATATACTATTAGATTCAGATTTGAAATAGAATTAGATAATATGTTATTTCTTCATTTCAAAAGTTTATCTGAAATTCAATACAAGTAACACAAAGTTACAATTTCAAAGTGAATTGTACACGAAGTGCTGTGTTTGGTTTAAGGAAAATTTGGTGGAAATAAAATTTTTAAGAAAATAACAATGAAAATTTGTGAGAAAATGAGAAGTAAAATTTGTAGAAAAATTAAATAAAAAATAGATAGAAAATTTTATTTAAAATAAATAATGTTCAGCATTTTCCCACCATTTTTCACCCCTAATCAAATAAAGGAAAACGTGAAGGATTCCATAGGAGAATCCACTTTCTCTCAAATTTTCATTTTCACCTAATTTTTCCTAAACATAACACATCCTAAGAGTGACATAAATGTAAAATATTCGTACAGAAATTTTCCAAAATTATATTGCGTAAAAAAAAGAAAAAATAGCAAATTAAACTTTATCTAAAGCATTACGCATGAGGCTTGCTCTTCTCCTACATTTTTGTTCTTACTAAATATTTTACATAGCTAGTAGCTAGAAATGTATTATATTCTCCTCCACTTTTCCTGTGGTTTGGAAATATTTGTGCCATTTTGTAAAAAAGAATATACAAAGTATTTGGACACTGAATTATTTGTCTATATATATGGGAGAGA
The DNA here is from genome assembly GCA_002312845.1 of Kalanchoe fedtschenkoi. Taxonomy (NCBI): domain Eukaryota; kingdom Viridiplantae; phylum Streptophyta; class Magnoliopsida; order Saxifragales; family Crassulaceae; genus Kalanchoe; species Kalanchoe fedtschenkoi. Next base: position 3,464,579 of record NQLW01000032.1, on the reverse strand, counting down.
TTCGTTGAGAATCTTCTTAAGTTGAGAACCGTTGTAGATAATTCTGGACCAATCATTTTCTTTCCTTTTTGAAGTTTATTTATTATTATTTATTTATTATGCAAAACTCATTAAATACGACAGATTTGGAAAGTGTGTTTATGTATTATATATAATTAAGTATCATTAATGTTTTAATTTTTTTATTCTATCTTTTACAGTTTGTTCATTGAATATTGAATTTTAAAAAAAGTTTTTAATCAATGTTCACCGTCTTGTATTTCGTATTTTGTAGGCTTTAGTGATTTTTTTTAATTTTTGGCAGTGAACTTTTTTATTTGAGTTTAACGAACTCTTTTTTATTGTGTCAATGACTATTGGTGGTGAACATATTCACTATCAAAATATTTGGTGGTGAACATTTTACAGTTTGACGGAATTTTTTTCTTTTTTTATTGTTATGGTGAACATGTTCACTGTTGAAACTCAATTCGTTCTGTACATTGCAAACCATATGCTCGCAGTAAAAAAAATTACCCAAACCCATAGAAAAAACCAAAAAATCAATAATTTTCAAAATTTGAAAACATGTCACTATTCAAATATGTACAATAATGATGAACAATGTAGTTTAAAAAATAAATAAATAATTATAATACCCTTGTGCACTATCAAAATTATCTTGAACGTTGGGCGCAAAGTCACTCTTATCTCCAACATCTTGCTCTGTCCTTAAAACAAGAATTTGAAAGCCCTTGCCTTCACTGCCCATCCGAAGAGCCTTTGCAAACATCTGTGCACTTAACAATCTATTGTCTTTGAAAGTTCTCATTTTACGTGAAGTAACTCAACGATTCAGGAACACTATTTCCATAATAATATATAATTCTTGTAAAATCAGACTGTTTCTGAGGTGAGTGGGGAGGTGGATAGACTCTGCGAGGCTTGGGTAAAATCATGTTACCTTATGAGGCTTTTTGAAAACTAAGGAATCAAGCTTCATACTACGGTGACAATGGCCGCCAACGGATCTGCCAGCGTCTTAACGATTTGATTCCGGGCAAAGCTACTGGATCTGGTGAGGCTTGAAGATTCAATTCCAGATGAATCTGGCAAGGCTTTCTGGATGAATCTGCCAACGTCTTGATGATTCCGGGCAAAGTCACCAGATCTGAGGTTGCGGCAATGGAGATTAAGTCGAAGGAAAATATGGCGAATACAAAATGACGAAAATTCAGATTTTAAAAGATGAGGATGAGAGACTGCTGATTGGTTTGGATCGGGCGGATGCCCTCGACGAAGGTGAGTGATTCAGTGCAGGGCCGGCCCTGGGGCAGTGCATGCGGTGCAGCCGCACCGGGCCTCCAAATCGATGACACCATTAACGTGGATGCCACTGCAGAGAGTTCCGAAATCAAAGGGATGCTGAAATTGGAGAAAATGTTCTCCAATGGAAAACTATGGCGGCGGAAGTAGGGTTTGCTCGTTGGACGAAAAGGAGAAATTGTTTTTATTACACTTAGGCCCTTAAAGTATTAAAACATATAATTTAAACCAAAATTTTATAGAATATTGTAATGATTCACCTTAACTACTTAATATTACAAATCAGTTCCAAATTAATACAATTTGACCTTTATTGTTTTAAAAATATTATGTTAATTGAGTTTAAATAACTAAATTATATTTTTTTTGTTTAAATTATTAAAACTAACAATACATATGCTAAATATTTATGAAGAACGACTAGTCTTCCGCCATAACGACTAGTCGTCCTGGCGGTTGTCTAGCGCCGCAACTCGCCGTAGCGACGTGATAACTATGGTGTTCACTGTGATATACACAGTCCATTTAAGAATCACTCATATAATGCGTGTAAGAACTTTAAAGAAGATGATTACTTGAAAAATTATTCCTTTAATTCAGTAAAAACTTGATTATATTTACATAAAAATAGGTAATTTCATCCTTACAATTAGTTTCACACATCAATAAAATTTTAAGAAAACATTCCTAACATGCATTCGAACAACAGTTTTTGTGGATTATTAATAATACAATTACAAATTTGAACTACGAATTATGTCATTTCATAAAAAGTTGAGGCCTCGAATGACCCAAAACTTATTTTTCTCACGTTCTTTATGAAGCATTTATTCTTAATTAAGACATCATATCATGATTAAAAACTTTGTATGTTTCACATGTGCCTGGATCTTCTAGGTTTGTATTCATTTTTCTTCAATTCCTTGAATTTTTTCTGTTCAATAAGAATAGTGGTTCAATAATAAGAGAGTTGAGAACTTCAACCTACAATATTATATTTATATACCTATTTTATCATCAAAGCTTCATTTCAGTAATAACTAAATGTATAATTAAATGTATTCATCATTTTTTTTTACGTGTTTTGGATCATTAGAGGCCTCAAAATTTGATTTCGCACCAGGCCTCCAAATTCTCCGGACCGGCCCTGATTCAGTGCTGATGATGACGGGAGGGGGATGTTATTATACTATTATACAGCTAAAATATACTATTATACAGCTTTTATCAGATTATATTCATCATCTCTCCATAAATAATAATCCATATTTATATAAAAAAACTGTGATGAATATTAAGAAATTTTAACTCGTTATAATAGTATATATGTTCACTATTTACAGATTACCAAAAAAAACAATAAAGCAATGAATTCATGTAAGTAATTAGTAGTATATCATATTCACTAAAATTTCTTTAATAAGTTTGGCTGCGTATATTTTAGTCATAATGGGAGAGGAAAAAAATAAGAAATTTAATATTTGATTTAGATAAAGAAAAAGACGAATACAAGAAGATTAATGGTGTAATTATAAAGTATTGACGTACTTTTAATTTAATATTCATTGAAATTAAATTTATAATTAAATTTATTTTTCAATTTATTTTTTCTCTCTAGCTTTTATTAAATCCAAAGAAGCAAGAAGCAAAGAAAAAGGAGCTAGACCAGACAATCTTACCTCATTCTAGGAGAATTTGACGGATGAAAAGTTTTCTTTTTTATAAAAAATATGCTTCGTGTTTAATTTACTATGAAAATAATAAATAACATACAATGCAAAAATTTCCTCTCACCTATTATTTTTCATGAAAAAACTTTTGAACAATTTTTTTATCTCAATTTTCATTCTATTATTTTTCAAAATCCAACCAGGGATAAATCAAATAACACATTGACAAATATGAAAAATATAAATTAATAAGACCTTTCCGACGGTTACTTTGATGAAATGAAAGTAAAGTTTTATGCAAAACTAAATAATACTCTATCCTTTCTGAAGTAGAAGTATTATAAGATTAATTTGAGTAGATTAAGAAGATATTAATGATAACAGTTGAGCAAATTTAACTAGCAGGTGATAAATATTTTTTAAAATTTTGTGTAAAAAGTAAAATTGATAAATTATTACTGGTGAAGAATAATTCTTTTATCGATTATTATAATAAAATAATTAATATTTGACGTTCTAAGTTAATTATTAATATTAAATATACTTTAAAAATTATTAAGTGACAAATAAAAATGGATAAAAAATTTCGATTAATTGACAAGTGAGTATATCATACCATGTAAATGAGTAAGTAAAAGAATAATGGAATGGAGATTTCATTTTATGATAAATTAAATATAGATTTTGAGTATATTTTTAAAAAATTCCATTTCTTAAAATTTAAAAAATAATCACATATGAAATAGATAAATTAATATTTTGAGAGATGAATTGAATATTTATTATGGAAGGGAGAAAGCACTTACTTACGTAATGATTAATATGAGATTTAACGGAGAATTAGTGAGGTCGACTGAGCCTCGTACATATGTGGGCCAGCCGCCGACAACACAGTTTTATTTCGGCTACTGCCAACCATGACGGCATGCCTTGATTTTGACTTTACCTGTCTGTCCTTTATTCTTGCCGACGTGTCTTATTCCAATGAACAACACATATAGGATATTTCTCTGTTTTTTTAATTGTCATTTTATTGAAATTTTTTTTCGCTTTTACTTGTTAATTAATATTCTTTATATATTTAATATCTACAATTAATTTATAAAGTAAAAAAAAATTATTTTATTATCATAATTAATAAAAAAGTAATTACACACCATTAATAATCTATTAATTCTATCTTTTACACAAAATTCTAAAAATATATATTACATCCTTACCTATTAAATTCGCTCAACCGCTAGCATTAAATATCATATTTATTTATTCAATTTAATATTAAACAACATGTATACCAAGACGGTTCCCTAACTCTTAAATTGAATTAAATGTGATGAGCTGATGAATTTGGGGACTTTAAAGTAAAGTGACAACTATATCATCAGAAGTTACGAATTATTTGATAGAAGGATAATGGTTGACATAATTGGTGATTTATAATTAAAGGGATGGGTGATCAAACCCTTTTGGAGGTACTGGTTTTTATTTACATGTGATTTTAGAAGTTAGTTACTCCATCGATCCTTTTATACATGTCGTTTAAGATTAATTTGAATAGATTAGGGTGAAGTTAATGCTAGTGGTTGAACAAGTTTAATAAGTATGTGATTAATATTTTTCTAACAAAATTCGTGCAAAAAATAAAATTGATCGATTATTACTGGTGAGGAATGCGTTTTTTATTGATTATGATAAAGAAGTGATTAATCTTTAATGTTTTAAAGTAGTTGTAGACTTGTAGATATTAAATATACATTGAAAAATGTTATGTGTGACAGTTAAAAGTGGACAAAAAAAATTCGATTAAGTGATATATAAAAGAGGACGGGGGAATAGATTTCTATATTATCTGCGTGGAAAATTTTCATTTTCACATGCTATGTTTGCTTTCGGAAAAATGTGGAGTCCAGAAATTAACAATATTCCCGTTCAACACTAAGAAGAAATTAGGATTTCTTGATGAGACGAACAAGCAGAGCTAAAGATCAGTAATGCTGCAGAACACACTTACAGATTAAACGGAGAGTTGAAGGAAATATATAATCGGTCAGAATGAAGCTGAAAAGAGCTGAGGAAAAAAATTGAAAAGATCAAAACAGTAGTTTTTTTTTTCCATGAAAGGATTTGAGCCTCACCTGAGCGATTGAGTTTCAAATGCAAGGAAAGCAGCTCCACCAAACGATATCACTTTAAGATTCTCGTCAAATCTTTGCTACGTCTGCAAAATGACACCGTCACGACTAGACGTGGCAACCTCCTCAAGAGAAAATATGAAAACTTACACTTTAAGGAGATTAATGAGCGATCAACAAATACACAATAACCAGATATGAAACGTCTTGTGACAGAGCAAGCCCCCTAATCCGCATCATAATAGTCAGTTAAGGTGACCGAAAGAGAAGCAAGGTATAGAAGACATTGTCCTGAAACAGACTTTAAGTAGCGCACAATCTTTAATGCCACCTGCATATTAACCGCGCATGTTTGTTGCCGATCCTTCCTCTGAAACGGCAATGAACATGTGACACTGAACAATGAACACGCGCGGTAAACATACTTGAAATGGCAGTGAATATGAATATGTCTGAAACGAAAGTTAACAGTGAACACCACTTTAATGTTAATAGGTGACAGTGAAAACAATGAATATTTTTTAAATTTGAACATCTGACAAGCGAACAGAAATAAAAAGCTTTATTTTTTAATTATCAAAATGACAATATTTTTAATATAGTACATTTCAATATCTGTCACATTTAATAAGTTTCAGATAATAAATAGCGCTTAATAAACAAACTTTAAAAGGAAACTAAATGATTGGTCCAAAATTATTCATACTTTCGCAATTTGAGTGTTCGCAACGGATCCCTATCATATATAAATTGAACTTATACTACTAAAATTACTTTCTCATTTTGCAATTTTAAAAATATGCCATTTGAGTTCCACTGTAACCATAAAATTAATGATTAAGTTCTCTAACTTAATTTATAATTTAATAAGTTTGTTAATTTTCTGGTATATTTAACTGAGGGCATCTTTAACGAAGCTCTAAGGAGGAGGTTTATGTCAAAGGATGAAGCTTATCTGGTATGAGTTTCAATGTGGGTGACCTTTTATCCTCTGACATTATACCGCTTCATGCAGATGATGTGCTCCACGAAAAATATTCTGCGTATTTAACCTGAAAGAGTCGTATGAAGTCCACACTTTATACTACACTTTCAGGTTAAAAGTGTCGTATATATTATTGTTGAATACTTTTTACAACGTTCATAAGTTATAAACGTCGTATATGCATTTAGTGTTTTTAAAATGAATTAGGTTGGACTTATATGACGTTTCAGATTATAAACACTGTATATAGTTAGATTTAAATATATACCATTTTAGTTTATGTTGAAAAATAACCGTTGAAATTTAACGTAAAAAAAACTTACCATTACAATAAGTTAATCAAAATAAAAAATTAATATAAATTTATTTTTTCAACAATAAATACTCAAGTAATTCACACACTTCATATCATCCCTTTCATTCTTTTTCAATCTTTTAATTTTTCAATATTCATAATTTCTAAAGCTCTCACAACATACAAATTTTCTTGGCTCAATTATTTTTCAAATAAGTGATAATGCATTTCGAGGAGGTTTCATAAGTTTCATGAATTCTCCAAATTTTAGAAATTTACCACCTCCATCCGATTTCAATTCACAAAATTCTCAAATTCTTCCTACTCACAACCAAAATTCACATAATTCTCAAATTACCTCCATTCGTTGTAAAATCTGAAGTAAATACTAGTCGTTACAACAAAAGTGTGGCTTACATTCAAAGAAACCTAGCCATTGTAACAAAAAGTATGGGTCTTGTAAAAAAATAGCTATTGTAAAATGTATGTCTATAAAATGTATTTGTAAAAACATTAAAACATTACTCTCATTTGCCTCTCTATCTAAATCTTGTGAATCAAATTATCACAAAACTCTCATACGGCCGGCAGTTTTGATTAGGAGTATTTTTAATTGATCAGTGTACAGATGACACTGACGAGCAAATGGTGCTCTTCATTCTAGAAGAATAACAACGAAGAGGACAAGCAAGCGGCATAAATCGGCACCCTCAAAGTTACAACGAGAGGGAACATGAGATTGGGAATGATCATCTTTATAAATACTATTTTATTGATCAATCGGTCTACCCTGCCAATGTCCTTTGACGAAGGTTTCAATGCGAAAGTATTTATTTCTTCACATAGTGAATGATATTTCAAATAATGATGTCTATTTTCAATAGAGAAGTGATGCTCGTGGAAGGATGAGATTCTCATCAATTCAAAAGTGTACTGCTGTTATTCGTCAGTTAACCTATGGAGCTCCAGTGGATCACTATGATAGGTGAATCAACTGTTGTTTAGTGTTTATACAATTTTTTTCATTATCTAATACATGTGTTTTGAGAGAAGTATTTAAGAAGATCGAATAATACTGATGTTTAACGATTGCTCCAAATGCATTCTGATAAACATGACTTTCCTGGAATGTTTGGCAGTTTGGACTGCATGCATTAGCAATGGAGAAACTGTCCCGTGGCCTGGAAAGGACAATCACGCGAGGCGATCATGGAGTTCCCATAATAATGCTTGATGTAGTGGCTTCAACTGACTTGTGGATATGACATGCATTTTTGGTGTGGCTGGATCAAACAATGATAAAAATATGCTCAATTAATTACCATTGTTCAATGATGTACTAAGAGGTGATGTCATATATTCCGAGTGGGGCATGTTCATTAAAAAATTTTCACATCCGGGGAATCCAAAATGATAAGTATTCAAAGAGAAATAGGAGTCGATAAGAAAAGATGTTGAACGTGCTTTCAACATGCTACAATCTCGTTGGGCTATTATACATGGTCTTACACGATTCTGGTATAAAAATTATTTACAATATGTCATGTATGTTTGCATCATCTTACATAATATGATTATCCAAGATGGAGAGGATGAAGCTGTGAATTGGATCAATGAAGAGGGAGAACCTCCCATTAATATAACTCAACGATGTACCCCTCAATTCCAACTCTACATTTAGAAACACGCTGAGCTTCGTGATAAACATGTTCATCATCAACTTCGAGTAGATTTGATGGAATATATTTGGAAACAATTTGGAGATCTCGATTTGAATTAAATTATGTTTGTCATATTTTATTGTTAATTATATGGTTTTTACTTTATTTTAAGCGTGGAGTGTACAACATTTAATATATTATTATCGTTGTTGGATGAAAATTTCTAATTATTCTTTTTTTATAAATGTCAAAAAAATTATACAAATAAATAGTCATAATATAATAAAATATTTAATAAATTAGTAATTAGTTTTATATGAAAAAAAAATTAAAAAGTGTTATATAACACGTGAGTCCCATAGTAGAATTGTATGAAGATTTATTGAATGTGGGTAAGAATTTTATGAAAAGAAAAATTATGACGATAATTGTTTGATATGACACAAATCTCACGTATCATAACATAAAACTATTTTTTTAAAATTTATGAATTGAAGATGCCCTCATGAGCACGAGCTGAAGAGCGGAGACAATGATGAGGGATGACATTGTAGGGGGTTTTGGGAGAATAAAGTGTCACGTTTTGTTCATTTAGCTCTATAATTTTTTTTGATGCACAAATAATTATTATTTTTCTTAAGAAAAGATGAAAGAGAAACAAAATAGACTAAAACTGCATATTTTTATATCTTGGACCTCTCTTTAATCATTAATTTATTTATAAAACTAATTATCAATTTTATAATTACAATAAATTCTCAAATTACTTTTTCTAAGAATTGAAAAATTAGATAGCAATGTCATTTTTTTTCAATTGTTAGTAGTACAATCCCAAATTTTATACTTTTCCTTGTATATAAATAATGAATGTTAACAAAATTTATAAGGAATACACCAACTAAAAATGTATGCATAAGGCAATTATAATAACAATTATATATCAAAAATACAATTAAATGTATTTAATGTACAATAAATTGAATCTGTTGATTATGAATTATAAATATGACATTAATTTATGTTTTATACAATGGTTTAGAATTTGAATATCAAATTTAAAATATGATTTAAACATTTTTAAATCCTATATAGCTAAAAGTATCTACACAATGTCTGGTTTATCTTGCGCTTTGAGACTGAAATCAATTAAAATTGAAATTAATTAGTAGAAATAATTTAATTTGGATTTGAACTTATGATTTGATTTTTTTTTATAATAAATACTATAAATAAAAAGAAAATACGCATACACCCGACCAACAATGTGACTTAAATCTGAAATCTCATGGATGAATGGCGGATCAGCTCGAGAACATAAATTTGAATCGAACCATGCATAAATTTATTAAGTATTTTACATCGGGAACGTCTCCCTATCAGGCCCGAGGCACCGTAATACTTGCGTCCAGTATAATAGTTTTCAGAGCAGATATTGATAGCCTATTCGAGCTGGGGGGCGGAAGGCGGCAGTGGAGGCGCTGTGCTTCCGTCAGCCTAAATTTTGAGATAACAAATGTACTTTTTTCATATTTATTATTTAAATTTATCTGCAGAAATTTGAACACGTAAAATATTTAAAATATAAAAAACTAAATTCTTATTAAAATTATATATGGATATATTATTATTATTAAAATATTTATTTTAATATTTTAATGAAAATATTAAATTAAATTATTATTTCCAAAATCAATACAGTATATGGATATTAAAACATCGAGCAAGTAGATCAATATGGAGCCAATCTTTAATTATTTATTCGGAATTAAATTACATTTAAGGCTCTTCTCGGTTTAAGAAAAATTAATGAGAGAAGTAGAAAAAGAAAAATAAATAAATTAATAGAAAAAAATTCTTATTAAAATGGTAAATATTTTAAAAAGAAAAACAATAAAATGCATGAAAACTCACTTTACATCTCATTTTTTCTAAATCAAACACATATTAATTAACCATTCATTATTATTATAATAAGTGTTTGTTCTGAGTTGGCCCGCAGTTGGATATCTTTATTCATGTGGATTCGAATCTTGATGGTACTGTATTGATGAACGTTTGGTTGTCTAGAACTAATTTATTCTTATTCAGGAATCATAACGTCTTACTAGAGGCTGCTTATGATTAATAGGCTCTAGCTCATGGCTGAATAAGAATAAATCTAAATGGTCGCACACAATCAATTATGAGATATTAAGTTGAGTAGAAACCGAATAAAGATTCGTACGAATATGATCCGGTTCAACCTGCTTTTAATTTGGATAAACCAAATTAGTTAATCCATGAGTACGACCCATGGATAATACCCACTGGGTCCGGCTCACGAGCACAGACTCGGTAACCCAATTGGTGGACTTGGCTCGCGGAGCAAAATCCATAAACACAGATCTCACTACTAACAGAAGCCTAGAGTTTCTGTTTTCAGTAGACATCACATATTCTCGTTATACGATAACGAGAACCACAGGAGGGTTAGGTTTTTTCCAAGTGGAGCTAGTACTCCGCTCAGATGCTATGTGTGAATACCGACATTAGAGGTGCGTCGTCAGCCGCACGTGGAAAATGAGATAAAAAGAACAAAGATAATATGGTAGTACTTTTTCCTTTCTCTTCAGTATTCGTTTTCTTTTGAGGTTTCTCAATTCAGATCCAGATCTACATCTCAGATCTGGATTGAGAACAATCAAATTAAAAAATAGGTAATTCGGATCCAGATCTGTATCTGGTAATCCGGATTACCCATAGTTATCAGAACCGGACCGGACCGGCCGGTTCGACCGGTTGGACCGGGAACTGGACCTGGTACCGGTCCGATTTGAAATTATTATCGGGTTGCATACCGAACCGGAAAAAACCGGATAAACCGGCCGATTTTTTACGAAATCGGTGAACCGGATCGGTCCGATTGAACCGGTTTAGTGTAATTGGTGGTTTAATTAAATCTAAAAATTATTTTTAATAATATGGAGGTGTCGGGGCTCGAACCCAAGCCCTCTATATTTTAGGCAACACCTTTAACCAAACAAGCTGTCTTAGTAACTTGTTTTATTATTTACAATTATCACCTTAGACTTACTATATTGTAATTATTTTAAGTAATTGAACCGGCGATTGAACCGGTTTGAACCGCCGGTTCAACCGGAAAACCGGGAACCGGGACCTTTGCCGGCTCGATCGCCGGTCCGGTTCTGATAACTATGGGATTACCACAAAAGCCATAAAATTTATTTTGTGGCTTTTCGAATCCAGACTTATGCCGCATGGTTCCGAAATTTATTTACATTTGTGTGGGTGATTCCGGACTACTGCATGCACATTAAAATGTTAGAAGCGTACGTAAACTGATCAGTTAAACGTCACAATCAAAATGAAAAAAAATGTGCGGCCCTAACTATCATTAAAAAATTCTCCCAGTGTTGTTTACGAGACACGCAATGCTAGTAGAGCAGGCTGCAGGCCACTAACTAACCTGATGGGACCACACGCCTAGACCTAACATTAACAGCAAATTGCTGGTGTCATCTGTATTATGATGTTAATCCCATCCCCTAATCATCAATTAAGGAGGAAGAGGATGAATGTCAGGTAAATGCTGCCTCCGATGAAGACATTAAACTGTGGCTGCCAAATATTAGGGAGATGAAATGATTACGATAGAAAATGAGAATCAGAATGAGGGGCTGCCGCTGAAACACATCAGCTTGCCCTAGTTTCAACCATACCAAATCCGCCTGCCCTATGTATCACTCTCCAACTTTATTTCAATTATTTATGTGCCTAAAAAATGCGGCAATGATGGATGGATATGGCTCTCAGGCCACCCTGACTTACTATGGATACTAATACATTGTACTAAGAACGTGTAAAATTAGTGAGAAATGAAAAACTCAATCGAAACTCATCACGCTATCTACTGCATAGAGGTTACTTTTTAGTCGATCCGGAACTGTCACATATCCTATTATCTACACTCACGACCCAATCTCTGACTGTCACATATTCTACTAATTCATTCCACATGTCACACACCTCATTTCTCTCATCAAGCAAACCAATTAAGTTTTGTTTTTAATTTTATTTAATTATTTTAATATTATTTTTAAAGTCAAATTTCATAATCATTTATAAAAAAGTAAAAGGTTTATTTAAGATCATATTTGGATATGTTTATTTAAAAAAGTGCAAAAGTGTAGCGTACAAAGTGACGACTTTAAAGTCCAAAATTTATAGTTTAGATTTCATATTTTGAACTTTGAGCATTAAATTTATACTTTATATTTTAAAATATGAACTTTAAGAAAAAACTTAAAAACATATCGAAAATGAATTTTAAACTAAATCTTATAATTTTTTACAATTGATTATGAAACTTGATCTAAAAAATCTATATACTCACATAAATTGATTTAACCACTATACCCCACCTACCTCATATCCTTTATCCCAATTAATCAGCTCCGTCGGATTATTTGATAAGATGGATACCATGGAGTTCTCACTTTTAAGTTCACAATTCTTTCTGGTTCACTACCAATCAACATGAGTGGTGGAAAATTGATGTTTTATAAAATCTCTACTGGCAGGCTCATGTCAAGTCTTGACAAATTTAGTTAACAACATTTTTCTTAGTTCACAATGAAAGACAAAATTCCCTAATCAACAAATTTGGACAACATATAAAACCTTTCGTAACATGCAATCTTCAACCCAATTGATTAATGAAAAGTATAAGCTCGATGACATTTTTTCTAGACTAGCACTTTATTTTTGAAACCAGAAACAAAATCTTTTTATCACTACTGTTTGAACAAGGAGTGTAAATAAAAATCGATAAATCAATGAATCGAATCAAACCGATAAGTTTGGTTTGATTTGGAAGGTTAGTGGTTTGGTTACGATTTCAAATCTTGAAAAACCGACGACTAATGGTTTGATTTAGATTTTAATTTTTTTAAACAAAACTGATCTAAACTAAACAAAATTAGTCTTTTATATGAAAATTCTCATATTTAGTAATTAAATTAGTCAATAAAGTTCATGAAAAAATTAATCAAACCGATTTGGTTTCATTTTGGTTTTTCAGAACTTGTGGTTCGGTTTGGTTTCAAATTTCTCAAACCAATTATTAATAATTTGATTTATTTTTTTATTCAAAACCGAATCAAACCGAACCGAATCGTTACACCACTAGCTTGAACTCAATGTCTTCCCTATTCGGTCACATATCCACTTCTACATCAACAGATCCACTGCTGCTTCAATAGATCAGCCTACGAACCATATCTGAACACATTCAGCATCTGTAACCTGAATTTTCATCATCACGAGCCTACTCCTCTTTCTTATCCGGTTTTTTTTGGGCATTTTCCATGTCTGCTGCTTTTTCGATAGAGATTGTAATGCTGTCTTGTGATTTTTGGGTTAGGGGATGAGGTAGAAGAAAATAAATTCTGCAGTTATAAATTTTTTTTTTTCATTTTAGTTAGGCTGTGTTTGGTTTGATGAAAGTTAGAGGGAAAGAAGTGAGAGGGAAAATGAATCTTTCAAAAAATCCATCTTACTTTACTCTTGTTTGGTTTGAAGTGGAAAATTTTGTAGAAAGTACTTAAACATTCTTTATTTTACACTAATTTTTCATCCTAGTTTCCATCTAACTTTCCATTTAGTTTTCCATCCCCAATTTTCTCTAAACCAAACAAAAAATTCCATCTAATTTTTCATCAAATTTTCCTTTTCTTCAAATTTTCCCTAAACCAAACACAGCCTTAGGGTTTCAGTGAAATAAGATTAAAATAAATATTAAGTCCAGTTGAGTATTGCAAAATAACATACAAGTCCTAACAATAAAAATCCAAATATTTTAAAATTGCATCGTGATGACTATGATTTTTAAACTGATGATAGTATGTACTCTTATTTGTACTTTTTTCTATATATTATTCTTCGGACTAAAACATTATCGTTTTTCAAATTTTTCATCACGCTTTATTTTTTCAAACATGATTAAAAATTAAACATGATAAAAAATCAGCGTTGTATTTGATTAAATATGTACTAGCTAGTGAACTTATATTGATTACTGAGGATTAGCTACCGTTTAATTTTATTGAGCATGGTGGTTCTGAGAGTTTCATTTCTTATGTTGTCAATGATTGTTATGCCTACTGTGTATTGTTATCGATATTTAGACATCTTTACAAAATATCAATTATACAAGTATCACACTATATTGATTCTATTTGGAAGTTTTATAATATGATAATCCTTAATTTTTTTTCCCAATTTCAATTCATAGGGATGAAGCTTTGGGAAAGACTATTGACAAAAGCTTATTGAATTGAGATATTGATATATAGTGTATATGCTATTAAGTGATAATGCAAAATCATTTGACACCATGATTTTTTACTTACGAAAAAAAATTGTACAATGAGAACCTAATATTAAAAAAAGAGACCATATTTATATAAGATTTGTACCTTATTTAATAATTTGAATCATGCAAGATGGCTTAAAGGGGATGAACAATTTGGTTACTTGTGTTCATGCAGTCATTAAGTATATGTGATTCTCTCTTACGCAAATGAAGATGTTCAAAAAATGTGTTTTAGATGAAAATATAGCTACATAGAAATTGAACATTGTGGTTGGATATTTAAACTAGATGAAACTCTACAGATTTGATGTTATCATCTGTTAAAAGTTTGACAGAGCTTTTATTAGACACTACAAAAACACACTTTTTTGTCAAAATTTTGGCCAGAAAATTACTGGAAAAAGGAACCCTGGTGGTTTATCGATTCCTTTTACTGCAGGTTTCCAGTCAATATTTTAGTTAAGCTTTTCAAAATTGATTGCCTAATTTTTGAAAAGTTTGAACAGACTTTTTTACGACATATTCCGACCACATGTAAAAGATTAAAAAATGGGATATAAATTTTTGGTTTTTGACACGACAAAACCATTTCAAATTGGGAAAAAGTGAGACTATAATCTTTATTCGAATGATATAAGATATTCATAGAGGTAGTCTTGTGCCATGAATGTCTGATTCGAATGATGTTAGATGTTCATGGAGGGACAAAATGGAGAGTTCAACTTTAGAGAAAAGATGTCGCTGAATGGTGTCCAAAGTCAATGCTCGAGTTTACTATGTGACTTGAGTTAAAACTTGTCAATATTTAGGTGTTTGATTATGAAGAACTCAGTCTCTATTTTTAAGTTAATGTGTTATTCTGTGTCATTATGAGATCAAACCGTCAAGAAATGTAAACTCAAAACTACAAATAATAAACACATTGACATGGGAACAAAGATCTTGTTCTTCATAATCAAACACTTAAATTATTATAAAGTTTTAACTTTAGATATATAAAACAACTCAACTACAAACTTAGATAACCACTAACCGCCATTTTTTCTCTTATAAGTTAAACTTCACATTTTCAACCATTGTGAACCTCTAACAATGGAACTTCATAAATTATTCTCATGTCTTCGATGGAAGCGGCCAAGGAGAGCGGAAAAGGGTTTTGCTAGGGGGAGGAAGGGGCCTTGGCCTGTACATCTCGGGAAGCAGCCGCAACTATGGGAAGAAAAAGAGTGAGGAAAAGAGGATGAAGAAAAAAGGAAGGAGAGAAAAAATGGATATGCGCTCGATTTAGGATTTTTCCCATCAGATTTCTGATCAGTTTTGGTCACACCTTAAGTCAGCCGGAAACTGGTCGAACGTTTTTGCAAGTTACCGGCTATTTATCGGGGAACAAGTACCTTTTTCAGCCTTTTACGGAAACTTTCTGGCCGTATCATAAAATATCCCAAGAACATAGTTGGAAACCAGCTGGAAAATTTTTAGCCAGTTTCCGACGAAGACATAGTTTAGCCAAAAAAGTTACATATTTCAAAAGGAATGTGATATACAAGGAATGTGATCCACATTTCTTACTTAAACTTTGGCAAGTAAAAAGGAACTTCATGAACCATCATATTGAAAATGTAAAATGCTTTATTAAAATTTCAAAGCCTTCCATGATCTTACACTCAAGATTTCTAATTCTTTAGACATCAATGGCAATAACATTTAGTAAAAGATTACTGAGATTGACTTAATGTGTTGAAATTGTGGAAAGAAGATCAAGATTTTGAGGTGGCTTGTATGACTAATAGAATAAAAAAATATCCATTAGTATTTGGGATGTATTGACAATTTGAATTTTTTTTCTCCATCTTATTGTAATTTTAGACTCAAGGCATATAATGGCATACCATAAATTTTTCTTTCCACATTATTTTTAGAATACATATTTATGTAATAAGAAAGATGAGAAAAATATCAAGAGTTGAGGGGAACTAATCATTCTTAGAAAAACTATGTTGAATAGATTAAACTATATTTCATTAAAATCAGAAATTATCCAGAGTTACAGGTACTAAATAGTATAC
The DNA here is from genome assembly GCA_002312845.1 of Kalanchoe fedtschenkoi. Taxonomy (NCBI): domain Eukaryota; kingdom Viridiplantae; phylum Streptophyta; class Magnoliopsida; order Saxifragales; family Crassulaceae; genus Kalanchoe; species Kalanchoe fedtschenkoi. The sequence continues at coordinate 3,448,092 of NQLW01000032.1, read as the reverse complement.
AAGAGTTGATGTTATACCTATTATCTATACATCAAAGTTGTGACTATACCACATATGAGATGGGCAATAATAAGTAGCTAATAGGTATCCATTCTCAAGATCACCAGCAAAAACTTACCGATCTCTTTCGGGGAGTTGTGTGGAACTAGGCCTGGTCTTAGGATAATGTGTGTGAAGAAACTGCACGGAGTCTCCACCAAAAAAAGGCCTCTAGCTCAATACCCCATAGACACAGAAGGCCTCAACTTCAGAGCACTAATAGAGAGATCTATGCTGATAAGGCCGCTTAGCAGAGGATGTCTCTATGTTGAGAGAAAGCTTGTAGTTAATGTGGAGGAGGGAGATCCAATATATAATTGTAGAAATTCATAGAAAAGCTAAAATTAAGCGATGTGGAAGGAACCTTATGGTTTTTTTTATTGTCCCACATTGGTGAGAAGTTAGAGTAATGTGAAACAAGCATACTATATCAAAGTAAAGTTTAACTTCACCCAAACTCCATAAATGATGCTCTTGGAGTATAAGCCATAGTTATCAGAACCGGACCGGAGGCCGAACCGGTCAGGGTTCCGGTTCTCGATTTTCTGATTGAACCGGCGGTTCAAACCAGTTCGACCGCCGGTCCATTTAAATGTAATTATTACTAAATATCAAATTTAGTCTGCTAATTATCCTAAAAATAATAAAATATCTTGATGGTCTACTGGTTAGAGTTTCCGCATGGAAGCCCAAAAGGCTAGCTTCGAATCCCAGCTCAAACATTTTAATAAAATAATTTTTTGGCTATTAATGATATGTAATTAAATCTTAATTAAGCCATCAATTACACTAAACCGGATCGATCCGGTTCACCGATTTTGTATCGAACCAGCCGGTTTATCCGGTTTTTTCCGGTTCAGTATGCACTCCGGTATTAGTTTCAAATTGGACCGGTACCAGGTCCGATTCCCGGTCCAACCGGCCGGTTCAGTCTGGTTCTGATAACTATGGTATAAGCCCAAGCCACGGTTTCTAACCAGACGTGAGAGGCCTTAGAACGAGCTTTAAGCTCGGGGTGAAATTTTTTCTCTCTGGTGCAGCAGTAGAACAAGCTCGTGCAGGTCCTCAAGCGGATCATGCCTGAGGAATCACAGTTCCCGAGCAAAAGTTGAATTAGAGATTATAATCACATCTTTGGTCCCAACTTCAAAAGCTGAATCTCTAATCAAAATATGTTGTTGGTTCTATTTTACTTAGATATTATCAACATCAAAAGATAATTCTTCCCCATACTCAATTAAGTATAGGCTACTCGATCAGGTAAAATCTTACACGATTGAGTATAGGCTACTTACTCGGTCGAGTACAAGTTTACTCAATCGAGTAATGATTAATTACTCGATTGAGTAGAATTCATAAAGAAATTCTACTCGGTCGAGTATATGATACTCAGTAGGAGTGTAACGGTTTGATTCGATTCAGTTTTATGTAAAAATTGAACCGAACCAATATTCATCGATTTCAATTTTTTTTAAACCGAACCGAACCATACAATTTGAGAAACCGAACTGAATCAAACTGATCGGTTCGATTCGATTCAATTTCGGTTCGATCACATAAAAACAATATTTTCAGAAAAATCATTAAACCTATACCAATTCAGCCATCCTATAATGTATTCATATAAGAAACCAAAACGGTCAGTTGATGAAAAACAGAGACAATGGTCTGATCTCTGATGTAATACAAAAAATTATCACATTAGCAGCAATTTTTCTTCTTCTTCAAGTAGCAGTGGTTATATTTTCTTCAAGCAACTTTTTTGCTTTTTCTTTATACCTAAAAACAAATTACATGTGTTAGCTTAAAAAATAGCAAGTAGCGGCTGCTGCTGCTGCAGCAGCAGCGACGACAACACCAAATAGCTATAGTAACTACATCTAGCAGTAGTTGCAGCTAGCAGAAAATAAGCAACAGTTAGTAATATATACATTTATTCAAAACAAAATCAACAACCAGGAACAGTATCAAAACAAAACGTAGCCAACTAATAAAAATTTAGTAATCAGAAGACCCAACTGTCATTCAAATTGATCATAGTGTATACACAATAGAGTGGTTTTGAAATTATTTTAAGTATAAGCATCACAAACTTATATTTGTATATTAACTTTAACTATATGTAACACACATTTTCGGTGACAACATGTCAATACATCAAGTATCTAAAACAATATGAACACTCTTTTCTTTCACCATTATTATTTGTGTTAAGCATACATAATTTTCATAAACACATACAAACAGAAGAGAAAAATTATTGCATTGGATAAGCAATTAGACAACAAGACCATAGTACCTGACCAATCTATTTGTTTTTGAAAGCACACATTACCAGCATAAGATTTCTCAATATAGGCTCTGCAACTCCTCAACACAAATTGCATCTTCATATAAAACTACAACAACTTGACAAAGTCAGTGTGAATAAAAGTATATGATGAGAGTAAATCTGTTGTAGAAATCTGACATAGGATAAGAATAAAGTGACAGAGAATATGAGCACCTCACTAATGCTGGAACAAATGAAATGAAGTCTTAACATTATCAACTGATGATTGATGATAGCAGTAGAATGAATCAAACAAATTAGAGTAGGTCACTCTGACCCATGGAGTCGAGAGATGACTGAAGATCAGAATGGGGATTAGAGAGTTGAGAATTTGCTACCTGATGCTCTTTCCTCCATTGTATTATCAATCGTCGATTCTCCAACATCCTCCAAACAATTGAACCTACTAGTCTAGAAATCAGAATTTACGTGATTTTTTCACCTATAATGGCCGACCTCCACCCTCTTCTATGCCTCTCTCAAACCCACTCCTAAAGGATCTGGTCCCAAAACCTCAACAAACCAATCAAAATCTCCGACTAATAAAAATGAAGAAGAAGAAGAATGTGTAATGGGCAAACGACCAATGGTAGCCAGATCTGGAGACGTGAAGGACAACCGGCCATGCGCGACTGAAGGTGGCTATCCAATGTTGTGGATTGGGCGGATTGTGTTGTTTCATGGTCAGTGGAAGGCTCTTCGTTGGCAGTGGCTGCAGTTGTAGCTAGGCCAAACTATGTCTCGTCAGATCTGATCCGTGGCTGGCCAATTCAAGCTGTGGTGGCATGGCTCGGAGACTCTTGAGGCTGTGCGCTCGGGAAATCTGATCTGTGGTTGGCCGATTCGAGTGGTGGTGGCGCGACTCAGATCGTCTTGAAGTAGTACACTGGAAACGATGATGACTTGAAATGAAGACTACTTAAGTGGTGGCGGCGCGGCGCGGCTCGACAAAGCTTTCACCACCGGTGCTAAGGAAGAAGATGAAATGAAGGAGACTAAGAAGAGCGTTTGGAACGGTGAGGGGGAGGAGAAGATGAGGATGTGAAAAATTTTAGGGTTAATGGTTTTAATGGCTGCGATTTTCTGTGTGGTTTAATCGAATGGGTGTAGTTTGGTAACATGTTTTTATTAAGGTTCAATTTGGTTCAGTTCAGTTTAAATTTTTATATCAAAAATCGAACTGAACCGATTGATTTTCTGAGAATTACAAACTGAACCGCCTATTTACTTAAAAAACTGAATCAAACCGATCAGTTTGACTCGAATCGATTCGGTTTATCAATTTTACGATTTGATCTTACAGTCCCAGTACTCAGTTGAGTAAAAGATTACTCGATTGAGTATATGCCACTTACTCAATTTAGTAAAAGTTTGCTTGGTTGAGCAGTAATCAGAATGCAATAACATCATAAAAATATAAATATAATAATAAATTAAAATTCAAAATGCATCAAAAATACTATTGCAGAAAATTTAATAATATTCAGCATTGAAATTTTAAGGTTTTGACTGGCCCAAAAATTCTCTTTTGCCATCTGGTGACCTAAACCCATAGGTGCCATAATTGAAGCGGAACATAAAATTAAGGTAAATAGATCCAGATTTGATTGATAAATTAAAATCTTTAACCGATCAAAGTATGTTTCATGATTTGGCTAAGAAAGCTACTGATACATATCTTAGATCTGAATAAAAATTGATACTATTGAAATACATCAACGAGAGTTGCTGAGTCTAACAATATCAAGGCCTAAAAGTCTGGTGGAATCAACATACTGACCTGTGTTGGCGAAAAAAATTATCATCTTGTGAATTTTTTTAAATTTCAGCAATGATGCTGATGAAAATTGACGTAAGCTTCCTGAAAACGACTGTCTTCCAATCGATTACAACTTAAAATGATCGGGATTGGAATTTTCTTAATTGTCATACATGAAACATAATTTGAATAAAGTGAATCTCAAAATATATCTTATGTTCTTTTATAAGAGTGGCGTTGAGTGATTGAGACCGAAACTCTAATTACTGGAAAGTTGCATTGATTTCTGAGTCTAGTTTCTCTTGTTAAGCTGACGCATTAAGTTCTTGTTTTTCTGTTTGCCTTTCATGCGAGTAATGCTTCTAGTAAAGTCGGCCGTATTGAAATATATGTAACTGACTTTGTAAACTATTTAGGCTTATCTCTAAGAAAATGTTTAGACTTATCTTTAGAAATTTTTAATCATGTATATCCTCTATATATACATGTGTAGCCTCCTGAGACAGGTATCTATCCATCAATTATTTTCTTATATGGTAATCATAGCATCCTTCTCCATTAATACATCTAGCAAAACCATGTCCAGTTCCATCACCTCTCCTTCCCGCGGTCATCCGATCTCAAAAAAACTCACTAGGGAAAATTTTATGCTTTGGAAGGCTCAAGTCCTTCCTGTAGTGCATTGTGCACAATTGTTCGGTTATCTTAACGGTTCTACTCCGACACCACCTATGGCGGTTATTGAAGGGATGGACAAAGATGCCAAAGTGGTGTCCAACTAGGCTCATGCTATGTGAGTTGCTCAGGATCAGCAGCTTCTAATCTATCTTAATGCATCTCTTTCAAGAGGGATTCTCGTTCAGGTGGTGGATTTGACAACTTTTGCCCAAGTGTGGAAGGTTTTGCAGGATATGTTTTCCTCTCAGTCGCGTGCGAAGTAGGGGTGCAAATGAACCAATGTACTCGCGAGGTAGGGGTTCCTCTCAGTTACAATATATGTCAGTAAACTTGGCAATCATGGTGGTGGATGAGGAAACAATCGCGGTGGACGCGGTCATGGTCAGGATGGCAAAGGCGAAATAAGTGGTCGTGGACGTGGAGGGCATGTAAATTCTACATCACGCCCCATATGCTAACTCTTTGGCAAGCAAGGCAACACTGTCCATTGTTGTTACAAGTGATTTGACACGTCTCTTACTAGAGATGAGAAGATTGTCGGTTCTGCTACAACTTCATACGATGTCAATACAAATTTGGACACGGACACCGGCGCGACGGATCACTTCACAGGAGATCTAGAAAAACTCGCTACCAGTGACAAATACCATGGCCAAGAGCAAGTTCATGCTGCTAACAGAATAGGTATGCGTATCAGTCATGTTGGTCATACAAGTTTTTGCACTCCTGTTCATAACATTCATCTCAACAATGTCCTCTACATCCCACAAGCCAAGAAGAATCTTATATTCATCGATTCACGACAGAAAATAATGCTTATCTCGAATATCATCCTTCTTTCCTCCCTTAAAGTACACTTGGAAGGCAGATGTAAAGGAGGCCTTTATCCTCTTCCCCAGTTTGATTAGTTTCCTCCCTTAAAGTATGTTCTTGGTGTCATCAAACCTTCTTTCGTGCAGTGGCATAACAGATTGGGACATCCCTCTTCAGTTATAGTCCAGAGAATTATCAAGGATCATAGCCTGCATTGTTCAAATAAAAGTGAAGGTGAATCAATGTGTGATGCCTGTCAAGAAGCAAAAAGTCATCAGTTACCTCATTCCAAGTCATTTAGTATGTCCAAGGTTCCTTTTGGAACTTATATTCTTAGATGTATGGGGTCCAGCCCCAAGTTCTATTGGAAGAAATAAATATTATGTGAGCTTCATAGACGATTATAATAAGTTTGTTTGGGTATATCCTCTCAAAAAACAAATATGAAGTTTTCAAACGATTCCAGGAGTTCTGGCAGTTGTTGCACGCCAATTCGATAGAAAAATACTTGCTATACAAACTGACTGGGGAGGTGAGTATCAAAAATCTTCAAAAAGTTGGCATATCCCATCATGTCTCATGCCTATACACGCACCAACAAAATGCCGCATTAGAACGAAAGCATCGACATATTGTTGAAGTTGGTCTTTCTCTACTTGCTCATGCGTCAATGGCTCTAAAATTTTGGGATGAGGCATTTTCAACAGAAGCATACTTAATCAATCGGTTTCCTTCTAGGGTTATTGATTTTGATACACCTCTTCATCTTTGTTTGGATCCACTCTAGACTACGCTACTCTTCGTGTTTCTGAATGTGCGTGTTGGCTAAATCTCCGCCCATATAATGATCGCAAGCTTCAATTTCGTTCTAGACAGTGCCTATTTCTTGGTTATAGTTCTCTTCACAAAGGATACAAATATCTTGATGTCAGTACTAGGAGAGTCTATATATCTCGTGATGCTGTTTTTGATGAAATGATCTTTCCATTCTCAAGACCTCATCCTAATGCTGGTGTACAACTCCAGGCAGAACTCCTACTTCTTCATCCAACTTTGTTGAATTAGGGGGGTGAAATACTTGGTACTCATCATATGACTAATCATACTAATTCTTTTGATGAGGCTGTTGTTACTCAGGGACCAAGTATCGAAAAAAGTGTCTCCTAATACTCAAATCTCAGCACACATTGATGGTTTTATGCATCCAAATATGCAATACACGACAGTCACAGAAGATTTGGGCACCGAGAGATCCTCATACGGTTGTACAAGGTAACAACAGCACGTCCTCGTCTGCCACATCTATTGATGAGGTTGAAGGTATTCATTCACTATCAAATAGGCCAACGAGCCCTATGTCCAGATCCAATGTAAGTCCTGTAACTTCCGCTAGGGAAAATAATCCAAATGTTGCTCTAGCACCTTTACAACTACCTCAGACTCGACTCCAAAATAATATTATGAAACCCAAACACTACATAGATGGTACTATAAGGTATGGTCTTGTGTGCTCCATTCATGAACCTAATAGTTTGGAGGAAGCTTTAAGAAGTAAATATTGGAGGGCAGCCATGGATGATGAGTATTCAGCTCTTCTCAAGAATAAGACATGGCATTGTGTGCCGGCTACAATGGTCAACAATCTTATAGATTGCAAGTGGGTTTACAAGGTCAAGAAAAGAGCAGATAGAACCATTGATAGATACAAGGCTCGATTAGTCGCTAAAGGATTCAAGCTACGCTATGGTATTGATTATGAGGACACTTTTAGTCCTGTGGTTAAAACAGCAACTATTCGACTCATCTTATCGCTTGCAATTTCTAGAAATTGGTCACTTCGACAGCTAAATGTTCAGAATGCATTTCTTCACGATGTTCTGGAGGAGGAGGTTTATATGAGGCAACTACCTGGTTATGAGGATAAGTCTAAACCTATTTATGTGTGTAAGCTTGATAAAGCACTTTATGGATTGAAACAAGCTCCTAGAGCATGGTACTCTCGGTTGAGTTTAGAGATTCAAAGATCGCATCTTCAAAAGCCGATGCCTCAACATTCTTTTATTCCAAGAACAGTACATCAATCTACTTGTTGATTTATGTTGATGATATAATTGTTGCAGATTCTTCTAAACAAGTAGTTGAGGCTCTTCTTGGATACTTGAGGAGTGAGTATGCTTTAAAAGATCTTGGTGAGTTTCATTACTTCCTGGGCATAGAAGTTAAGAAATCACAAGATGGTATCATTCTTTCGCAAGAGAAGTACACCCGATATATGCTTAATAGGGTTGGAATGAAGACATGTAAGTCAGTAAGCACTCCTCTACCAGTTTCTGAAAAATTGTCAGTTTAAGATGGGGAACCACTTAGTGTCGAAGATTCCATGAAGTATAGGACCATTGTTGGTGCTCTTCAATATGTCACGTTAACCCGACCTGAACATTGTATTCTCAGTCAACAAAGTGTGCCAGTTTCTTCATGCCTCCACAAATATTCACTGGATTGCAGTAAAGCGAATACTAGGTATCTAACTGGTACTACTGGCTTGTCGTTAAAGATTCATAAATCAAATTCAGTTCTTGTGAGTGCTTTCTCAGATGTGGACTGGGCTGGGTCGCTAGATGATCGAAGATCAATGGGTGGTTTTGCTATTTTCCTTGGCTCAAATCTGATCTCATGGAGTGCTAGGAAGCAAACGATGGTTTCCAGGTCAAGTACCGAAGCAGAATACAAATCACTAGCTAATGCCACGACAGAAATTATTTGGGTCAAACCATTCTTAAATAGCTTTGCATTCCACAACCGAAGCTGCCTGTTTATGGTGTGACAGTCTTAGAGCTACATATCTTTCTGCTAATCCGGTCTTCCATGCAAGAACAAAATATATTGATGTCGACTATCACTTCGTGAGAGAGAGTTGCAAACAAGTTATTGGAGATACAGTTTATACCATCAAGAGATCAGCTGGCAGATGGGTTTACAAAATCTCTTAGTGTTCGGTAATTAGAATGTTTCAGGCGCAATCTCAACTTAGACAGTGATGATTGAGGGGGACTATTGAAATATCCGTAACCGACTTTGTAAACTGTTTAGACTTATCTCTAAGAACTTGTTTAGACTTACCTTTAGAAATTTGTAATCATATGTATCAGGGCCGGTCCTAGGAATTTGGAGGCCCTGTGCAATACCACATGTTGAGGCCTAACTGCAGATTTGTAAGGGCTAGAACCCCAACGAATAAACAACCTTTACGGGGGCCAAAACATTTAGATTAAGACCATATCCAAAATTTCAAAAGTCAGCAAAGCTAACCACAATGCTAGAGCATTGTAGCCAACAATTCTAAATCAAAATTTGGCTAAAATTCAATAATTTGAATACAAATCAAAGAGAAATATTCAACTTAAAATTAAACTTCAATTGAAAAGGCAGGTCTAACAAAAGACCAGCCACTTGGAAGCTAGAAGAATTGGAGATATGTCTTGCTTTTTCAAGGTAAACTCCCTTCCAAGTGGTTATTTTTCTTGATTTCTCACCAATGTAAGATATGACAACTACTCTCTTTGTCTTCTATCCCATATTGCTTAAATTTTGTTTTCATTGGAGTGTCTACAACTATAAGTATATGGACATCACCATTAGCATATTCAAAAATTAACAAATTCTTTGCCTTAAACATAAGAGTCATCTAGTGTAAGGCTTTTTGAAGTTACCTCGTGATGAGGCCTTGAGTTGGAGGTCTCTTTTACGTGGTGGCGCCTCAAAATAGAGACCTCTCAAAATTGGAGATCCGGTGCAGTCAAACCACTTGCGCTGCCTCCGGACCGGCCCTGATCTGTATCCTCTATATATACAAGTGTAGACTCCTGAGAGATGAATCAATGCATCAATTATTTTCTTATAGGCCTGTTGCGTGTTTTATCAGTGCCTGTTGCATGGGCGTCCTGTTCGGTCTCGTAAGGCCCATTTCGTAAGTTTTCTACCTACCAGCACCTCTCAAGAAACGTGCGCCGGGTCCGACATCCAGCGACGCGTGTCAACACCGACAAAGCGTGGTCCTCACAAATCACGAGATAAACGACGCCGTACGGTTTTCGTCTTCGAACTGAATTCGTGGATGCCAGAAAAGATCCGAGGTTCGATCAGTCGTCCATTCATTCTGCGACGCACAATTCCTCAACATATCTCCCCTGCTCTCTGACACACTCGTAACAAAAACAAAGCAACCACTTCACGTCGCTGAATCGCAGCTTTCTCACGCCCCTGCGACGCTTGTTTTGTCGCTTGCGTCCGATGGGCGAGAACGGCCGCGAGGCGGCGGAGGCGATGCGCAAGGTCGAGAATGGAGGAGTGGGCGGTGCGAATTACGTGAGATTGGAGAGCTCTGATGATGGGGATGTTAGAGTTGATGACGTAATCACTCAAAGCCCTAATGACACTTACTGGTGGTGGCTGCGTTGGTGTTGGCGGTGGTGGAAGACTATTTTGCTGGCGGCTGTGATTGGGGTTTTGATTTGGGTTGTGATCAAATGGGCAGGCCCCTTTTTCATGGAGAAGGTGAAAATCTCTTCTCTATTTGGACGGACTTCTGGTGATTTCCTGTCTTGTCTCTTTTTATCTGCTTGTTTGAGATAGTTCGAATTTGGCTGACAGATTTTCTTGAAGCATATTAGTTTTATGCTGTGAGTTCTGTAGAAATTTTTGTTTGAATTGCTTCAGTGTGTCTTATGTAGTTCCAATATAATTGGGTTAGGAGGTTTTGGCTTGCGATGGCCAATACGAATCAGTAGTGTAATGTGACCAGGCAAAGTAAGAGCACTCCAATCCCTAACCGTCGGAACTTGTGGGACTCCCCATTGCTGACAATAATTTTAAAACTTGATGTTGCCAATTGAAACAAAATGCAACTTGCATATGGTTTTGAGATGTAGAGGAAGAAGAGTAGATTTCTGTTCAGGAAAGCACGAGCTTTGTGCAAGTTGAAATGAGGAGTGTGAGGTTTCGTAAGTTTCAGCATACAAGATTTAGCTGTCTGATGTTTGTTTAACGCTGCATATTTTCTGCTTCCAGACTACTAATGCTCTTTATCGTTCTCGTCATAAATGATTTGAATGTTTACAGGAAATTATACCCATTATTAATTGGGAGACGAAAACTTTTAGCGACCCGGTTCTTGCAGTTCTCATATTTGCTACAATTGCACTGTTTCCTGTGGTTTTCTTTCCGTCCACCCCGTCCATGTGGGTGGCCGGAATGACTTTTGGCTATGGGATTGGATTTCTTCTAGCTATCGCAGGCGTTGCTGTGGGTGTCTCGTTGCCTTTCTTCATAGGTTCTCGATTTCTGCACAAAGTTCAGGTATGCAATGAATATGAATTCGGGATGTTTCTTGGCACACACCATTATATCCGTTTCTGAAGTATGTTCCATTTCATTTTTTTCTTCCCTTAGAACTGGCTGGAGAGGCATCCAGAAAAAGCTTCTATTGTAAGATTGGCTGGAGATGGAAATTGGTTTCATCAGTTCCAGTCTATCGTATTGATAAGAATATCCCCATTCCCCTACGTTGTGTTCAACTATGCTGCTGTTGCCACACATGTTAGTTACTTTCCTTACTTGTGTGGCTCTGTGGTCGGGATGGTGCCTGAAGTATTCGTTGGACTGTACAGGTTCAAACTCTTCTTCTGTAGACTTATACTCGGGATTATCGTTTTTTTGTTAGTAACATTTGCTGCTATTTATAAGGATGTACTCCCTCCGTCCTCTAATACATGTCGTTTAAGGTTCATTTGAGTAGATTAATGTGAAGTTAATGGTAGTGGTTGAACAAATTTAATGGGTGGATGGTTGGTGTTTTTTAAAAAAAATTCGTGCAAAAAGTAGAATTGATAGATTATTACTGGTGATGAATGATTTTTTTATTGATTATGATGAAAAAGTGATTAATGTTTGACGTTTTAAGGTAGTTGTTGATATTAAATACGCATTGAAAATTGTTAAGTGACAAGTAAAAATGGACAAAAAAATTCAATTAAGTGACATGTAAAAGAGGACAGAGGGAGTATTGCCTTTTGCTAGATCAATATAAACAACTTGACTGTCTTGCGTTTACCAGTGGCATAGTCATACGGACACTGGCCGATGCAACGCAAGATCACACAGACATCTCAAAAACGCAGATGATTCTCAATGTAGTTGGGATCATTGGTATGGTGTGTGCAACAATAATAATTGGAATATTTGCAAAGAGGAAACTAGACAAGCTACGCCAAGAGCAAATACTAGTTGAATAAAGACACGGGCAGCGTGATGAAGATGCGGAACAAGGCGGAAGAGAATAAAAACTACAATGCCGCATCATCATCACCATCACCAGGACAGGAATGTGAGAAATATGGCCTCTTTCTCCCCTGCACTTATTATAGTTGCACTTGTGAAATATAGCTGTATCTACCTATGCGATACAATGGTACTCTACTACGTTCAAACAAGAAATCTCCAAATCACTGTGAATTTAGTCAACAAGTATATGTGTTAGGGGTCATCAGAGGCGTGGCCTGCCCTGATGATAAAAAAAAGGTGAGTGATGAATTCTGACAATCTTCACGATCGCTTGAGCCTCCTTCATCTCTTTGCTGTACTCTGACGTGTTCATGATAACAAGTGTCAACAGCTTTAAGCCTTGAAGACACATGCCTGTTTATCAGCTGCCATATCTAGTAATACTGAAGTCTCATTCATTCAATGTTGGGAGCCAATAATAGTAATGATAATCTCATCCATGTTGACCATAGTTTTCAGTGAACTACAGCTGCATTCAAATTCAACCTCAATCTCATGCCCGGCCCAGAAAAAACAGCTTCATGGTTTTCCACTCTACAATGCGGCGTAGTAAAAGCAGACACACATTCTCAGAGTCGTACACAAACCACCTGAACCTTAACTTCATCACTTCCAACACAGACCATCTACAAAACTCCACTCATAACTTCGATTCAAAATGTTTACACCCACTGGATTCACACATGAACAACCAACCCGGCTCGCAAAGCTACAACAAACAGCTAATCTGTCAAAAATGGCGTCCGATTGGCCAGTGAGCCTCCCCAGAACTCCTCAGCTGGCATTCCATTCTGTCCATTGTTAAGGAACCCATGAAACAAAGTGGGTGTTGCAGTGGTAGTTGGAATCAAACTCATCAACTGCTCCTGGTGATGGTGATGATGATGATCATCCATTGCGTCTCGAGGGATCAAAGATTCAATCTTTTGGCCGGTGCCGGGGAGGGTCAGTGTGACCTTCTCTTCTTCCTCATTCTCACCAACGTCATCCTCCTGCAGCGGTAGTCTCTCGTAAGTAGTATTGGCGAAAGAGGAGGCAGTGATCACCACCAGCCCCGCCGTGACCAGCGGCCCCACCACCTTCCCGCCCAGCACCTGACCCTGTCCGCCACCCACAAACACACTCACCCCCGACGCAGAGGGCGGCGCCGGAGGCGGCATGAAAGCTCCCGACATGGAGAGAATCTCAAACCTCCCCGTGAAATTCACGGCAGCGGGTTTAGCCGGCAAAGTGGGGGGAAGCTGGTGGGGCGGCGGGGGCTGGCGGAGTGCGATGTTGATGACGGTGCCGGTGGCGCCCAGGATGCAGATCCCTCTCTGCCTCTTGGCGGCGAAGTCAGCCAAGGCCTGGATGATGTCGTGGGTGGGTGGGATCTCCATGACGTGACATCTGAGTGCGTTTGGGGACTCGCGGGTTATGATGATTGGAGGCTTGGGCTTGTTCTTTGACCCAGCGGGACGGCCGCGAGGTCGGGCGGTGGCTGCTCCGCGCTGCCTGCGGTTCGATTTGGGGCTGCGGTGGTGGCCGTCGTCGGAAGAGGAGTGGTGGCTGTCGAAGGCGATCGTGGCTGGAGGAGTTTGGCGTTGGTCTTCCATGGAAGCAGAGCACAGAAGCGGAGATCAAATGGAAGACATGAGCCTCAAATCTGAAACAGAGAGAGAGAGAGACAAATTAGCATGGAGGGAGTTGAAAATGAAAGACAAAAACCGAAGCAGCAAAGCATTGACTCGCAGAACAAATCAGGTCAAACCAGAACACGCTTAATGTTGATGGTGAGCTGCTCAGCATTCGTTTAGCATCCGGCGAGGCTGGTTGAAGCTGGCCTGTGGGGGTGTGTCAGTGCAGTGAGTGTTCAGAGTATTTATACGACCGTTCGACCGGGAGGGTTTTGGATTGGTACGAGGGGGTAGGTGGGGCCTATTCTTTCACTCGCCTCCCCATCCTTTGCTTTATTCAAGTAATACTCCCTCACTATCCTAATAGTTACTCCTTTCCTTTTTTTTTTTTTTTTTAAGAGCATCAATATCGGTTCCCACTGACCATCACTCCCCCTCCACCTATATTCATTGCGGGGCAGCTCACGCGCACTTTCAGTGTATCTAAGCGTAAATGCGGTACCAACAGGGCTTGAACCCAAGACCTTGGGGTTGTTAGACAACACCCAATACCACTAGGCCAACACCTTGCTGGTTACTCCTTCCATTCTGTCGTTTAAAACGAAGTAAATGCTAACAGTTGAACAAATTTAATGAGTAGGTGGTTGATATTTTTTTTAAAAAAATCATGCAAAAAGTCAAATTGATAGATTATTACTGATGATGAATGATTTTTTATTGATTATGATAAAGAATTAATTAATGTTTGACGTTTTAAGGTAGTTGTTGATATTAAATATGCATTAAAAATTGTTAAGTGAGAAGTAAAACTGGACAAAACAATTCGGTTAAGTGATATGTGAAAGAGGACAGAGGGAGTATTATTTGAACTAAATTGATTTAAAAATTATTAATAATTGTAACTATAAATAGGTATGTATTCAATAGACTCCCACAACTTTTTAGTATTAGTCATTTAATATTTTTTTGAATAAATTAAGTAGATATTAATGATAAATATTAACCAAATTTAATATATATATAATACGTAAAATTTCATGTAAAATATAAAATGTGATGTATTATTATTGGTATTGAAGGATTTCTTCATGAATTATGATGATGAAATAGTTTGTTTCTTACTTTTTAAAGTATGAGACAATATTAAATATATATTATATTTGTTAAGTGATAAGTAAAAATGGACAAATAGATGTTAGTTAAGTTACAAATAAAAGAGGATAGAGGAAGTATTTTATGATTTTTTTTGTAAAATGTAATTTATTAATTTTAAGGGAAAAACTCAAAAGGGGCCCTGAACTATCACCGCTTACCCAATTGCGGTCAGAACTATCAAGATTTCCAAAAAGAGTGCGATAAAAAACAAAATTTAGACTGATTTTCTAAAATAAAATTCACTATTACATTCTAAAACTAATATTATTATAAGACTTAAATTTGTGTGTGAAAATTATGTCGTTTGGTTATCAAAAAATATCATTTTCTTTATGCTCGCAAAATGATATAATTTATTTTGATAACCAAACGACGTAATTTTCACACACAAATTTAAGTCTTAGAATAATATTAATTTAAGAATGTAATGGTGAATTTTATTTTAGAAAATCAATCCAATATTTTTTTCATCGCATCCTTTTTGAAAATTGTGGTAATTCTGACCGCAATTAGATAAATGGTGGTAGCTCATGACCCCTTTTGGGTTTTATCCCTTAATTTAACTGGTATAAATAAAATTTATATGGATTATGATGATGAAATAATTAATTTATTATGTTTTAAGTTAGATGCTAATACTAAATGTAATTAGAATTATTTAAATGATAAATTAAAATATAAATAAATATTAGTTAAATGACAAATAAAGGAGAATAGAAGGAATAATGCTTGAGAGTAAAACGATCTATTTAGATGAAAATTGAAAAATCCATCAATTTGAAGTGCCAAATCAAACAAAACATATGATTTGGTTCAGATTTGGTTTTCTAAAACTTATGGCTCAGCTGGAAACCGCAAATTCTTAGGTGCACCGGAGCATATGCTTTCGATGATAACGTTGTTTTGTCCTAATTTAAAACTATGTCGTTCTATACTCTACTACACACCACCAATAGAAATAGTAAATAATTCAAAAAAATTCAAAAAAAATATATATAAATCAGAAAAAAATAATAAAAATATACTAGTTTGATGTATAAACATTAAAATAATGAAAAAAATTATAAATTCATATTTTTTTCTAATTTATATCCAATAAAATAGCTATATGTCAATTTGATAAATATATGTGTGCAAGTGATGAATATATGTGTGCGAGTGATGAATATGTGTGTGCGAGTGATGAATATGTGTCTGTAAGAGATGAATATATATATGCACAAGTGATGAATATATGTATATAACTGATAAGTATATGTATGTAAGTGATAAATATGTGTATGTAAGTGATGACAATGTGTATGAAAGTGATGAATATGTGTATGAAAGTGATGAATATGTGTATGCAAGTGACGAATATACATATGCAATTGATGAATATATGTATGAAAGTGATGAATATGTGTATGCAAGCGATGAATATATATATGCAAATGATGAATATGTGTACAAAAGTGATGAATATATGTATGTAAGTGATGAATTTGTATTCAGATGATAAAAAATCTGATAAAAGTAAAAACAATTAGAAAATAAAAAAATTCTAATTAAATTAGTAAATAAAAATAAAAAATTACATAAATTCATATTTTTTTTAAACATTTATCCATTAAAATAATAATATGTTAAATTGATGAATATAGTTGTGAATATAATGAATATATATGTGTTTGTGATGATTATATGTATCTTTTAGCCGAATATTCATCGGACTGATATCAATATTCATCAGAGAGATATATATATTCATCATATACAAATACATATTCATCAGATTCATAACTATGTTCATTATATGCAAAAAATTTTTAAAAAACATTACAAACACTCCATGTTTATATATTCATCACTTACATACATATATTCATCACTTGCATTCACATATTCATCAAATTCATATATAATTATTTTAATAGATTTAAATTAAAAATATATAAATTTATAATTTTTATAATTTTAATATTTAAAAATCAAACTTGTATTTTTTAAAAAAATTTATGATTTGTATATAATTTTTCAGATTATTTTTAAATTATTTACTATTTATATGTGTGGTGTGTAATGAGGTTTAAAACGAGTCATTTTGAATTAGGACAAAACAACATCGTCACCGAGAGCACCTTCTTCTGGTGGACCCAAGAGTGATTGGTTGGAAACTGTGTAATTTGGATTTATTATAAATCAAAGCGAATCTATCTTTATACCTACATAATATTTATATAATTGTTTGAAATTATTTACGGTGCTATGAGGGTGTCTTGCTCATCTCTATATAGTGGACAGTTGGGGAGATTGTGACAGAGTGGTTAAGGATTCCAAATTGAGAAAATAAGCTTATTTCTACTTAATCCATTTCAATTTTTAATTATAAGAATTCAATCTTTATCTGCTAAGTGATGAATTTGTCTATGCAAGTGATGAATATATGTATGCAAGTGATGCATATATGTATGAAAGTGATGAATATGTGTATGCGAGTAATGAATATGTGTATGCAAGTGATGAATATATGTATGCAAGTAATGAATATGTGGATGCAAGTGGTGAATGTGTATGCAAGAGATGAATATGATGTAGAATATGATGTAGAAGATTTCCATAATCAATCAAGTACGAGATAGAGGACCTCATACCTATAGTACTCGTGAGCATACTCCTTCTACTCGATCGAGTGATCCATCTTCATCAATTCTACTCTTTTTAGCTCAATTCTTCTTTCTTTTTGCTTCTTTGCACCTTTTCCTTCATTTTAGTAAGATACACACAGAAATGACAACCAATAGAGCAGAAATTGACTAAAATTAATAAAAAAATAAAGTCTTAAATCAGATAAATTATCACCCGACCAAACTTTTATGACGGACTTGGCATTAAAGATCACATCATATCATAATAAATCATCAACAAAAGGATCAAGTATGATGTTGTGAATGGTGTTTCACAATCATCAATTTATTTGATTCAATATGCAAGGATTGTTAGATTACAGAATCAAGATGATGTCATATCCTCAATATCAACTTACCACACCTACTTAGTACTGTAATTGAAGCATATTTGCTAAAGAGGTCTATTCAAGTTAAAAATATGAAAGTAAAAAAGTATATATTTGTGTATGTTTCACACCATACATAGATAAATTTCTGAAAGGACAAATAAGGAGCTTCTATAAAGTTGAATGAAATTAGATATTCAGAGAACAAGTGGAAATCAAAATACACAAAATCAAAAATTATCATGGTAAAAAGTTTGAGAATACCTCATTATATTATTGTTGCAACCATTAAGGGGTAAAAAAATCTTATCCCTTATATACCTCGTCATGATAGCGTTGTCTAGAAAAAAATGGGGATGTTGTAAGAGATGGCAAGGGTTACACTATATTTCAAATATGTTTCCTTGGAGTTTTAGGCGAACGCAGTCCACACAACTTGCTATATCATAACAAACAAAGTGCTTCTCCAACAAAGAATTGAGAAATTATATATATCTCTTAATATTGGTTTAGCTAGTATACTGATCAGTGATAAAGAGCATTTGGGAAAGTTTAACATAAGAGGAGATTCAGTAATATATTTCTTTGTCAATTTTCAACAAAGAAGATGTTCACTACAAAATTACAAAATTTTGAGACCAACTTGGTGAGGGGTTTTTAGAGCAAAAGACGGATAAAATTTGATTGGAGCACATAAGTCACCGATTGACCGAATGCAGAGCCGCGCACTGAGAACTGCAGCTGCACGTGTGGTGACATGACAGGGGAACAACATGTGGTGCTGTAAAGAAAGAAGCAAAGTACGCTGGCTTACCAAGAGCCGCGCATATGGCTGAGTGTGCGCTAGTTAGTTATGTGGTGCACAACGCGCGCATGTGCCCTAAAATTAGGTCAACATAATTGGGAAACTTTCGAAAGTGTTATCTTTCACATTAGATGTCTTATTTAAATGATTCAAATTACTTTTAAAATGAAACATATTTCTCATCATATTGGTTGTAAATAGAGACCAAATATGACATGATCATTAATGCCAACTATTTTAGTAACCAAATATCGATTGACGTAAAAAATAAGGATTTGCGATCACATTAGCAATCAAACGTTGGATCAGAAAGTGGAAAGTAGGTGAATTAGTACACATTTACAATCAAATTATTTATCTCATAACTTTCACGGTCGCAAGCTCTGTGCTAGTGATAAGACCGTCGTTGAGAGGCTAATGCAAATAAAATTTATTATTCCTTCTCACTTAGCAATCATTAAGAAAGGTTCAAACCCATAAAGACAGTAACGTTAATGAAGACACAAAACAAAAATAAATGACACAGGGGGGTTTGTATTAAGCTGGTACAAGTAACCTGCAAAGCTAAGAGAGAGATTGAATAAGTAAGACAAGCGTGTAGTTCAGGTGACTTACTTGTGATTGTGTTGATCATTGATGTTAAGGATGATAGCTATGTAATTAACCAAACTTACTAAATATGCATAGTTATACATTATAATAGTTTGACAAATCATAAACAATCACTCCTATCCTTATACCACCATATCTATTAGCCAATGGTACAGATGTTATATGTCAATCATGTGAGATAGAAGCATAGAAGAAAAAAATACGCATTAATGAGCAGTGGTAGGGAGTTCACTTTCGGTTATCGGGCTCACATAAACCTAGAGTATGTTTATCTATAAACATGCATAACATATGTTTATTTGCTACTCGTCTAGTTGATATATGTCCAAAGCCTCACCACTAGATGAATGGTAAGAAATCATACAATAACGCGTTCACTAAGTTCATCAAGCAACAACATAAATATTCTGTTGAAGCTCAGTTATTAAGAAAAATAATCTCATAACATCAACGCACTTGAACTATACAACATGTATTAGCCACACATGGCCATAAAAATATATATAATAAAATAGGTAAGAATCCTTACAAACCCCACTAACTTCTTTCTTCCTCTGCGATCCTCCACTAGAAGCCATAGGGTGTAAATCCTAGAGAATTTTGTGCTTGATATTGCTTGGGCCTATGATACTTGAAGCAAATCAGTTCTTGGCAGTTTGAATGAGGGGGAGAAGAACTCCATAAATAACCTTGAATGTCCTCCAACTTAAGAAATAGGATATGCACAAAATTGATGAAGTTATCTAATATTTATCTCTGAAAGGCTTTAGGATTTAGACTTGATTGGAATAGAAATACAAAACTTGGAAATCGAGCAAATAATGATTGGTGAGCCGTATGATGACTATGGGGTGAGACTATTATATTAGCTTGGGCAGGTGGTTGTGACGGCCGTAGACAATCAGAGCACGACGGGGAGCGGCGAGTGTAAAGGCTTGGCAGGCATGCTGCAATGATGACACTCTTGGTAAAAACTGAATGCTAAGGCGCGATTGAGTTTTTACTCCAGATTTTAGACCATGCGTAGTGCATTAGGCTTTCGCTTGGCATTTTAATGAATAACCACACGCTGACCAGTCAGGTCGTACACGCGGCTCGTAGTTTTTCGCGCTCGGGCACCTGACCTATATCAAATTTGTTTCTCAATCCCATACTTAAACTCTAACATGGTTTGTAGGTTATTTAATCTAATTAAGATTTGGAAACATTAGATAGAGTCAAGTAAATGAAAAATAAAATTAAACTTTTTGAAATTGAAAATCGAGCTGCATCTCGAAAAGTGCCATTATTTAACGTCTTAAGCTAGACAATGCCTCTCATATCGGTCATGAAGCTTCGTCCAATCAAATATTCGCAAAGCGCTAGCCTTTTGGTTGCTGCCCTTGTGCTTGCCTGAATAAAAATTCGTATAAGGATTGCAAGCATTCGTCATTGAGTGGAATTTCTTTTTAAGACTTTTTTGAACATCGGAGAAGTATCCTTTGTCTTTTAATTTGATGATGGAGGGGCCAATTGCACAATGTGTTGTGGTGGTCTTTTGTCGGGTGGCGCTTTAGGTGTGGCTTTGTTGAATCCATCTATAGTGAATAGTTCTCTTTGTTCTAAGATCTTATGGATCTTAACTTGTATGTAAACTTAATTTTTATTGCATATTTGAAGACATATATGCATTTACAAGTGGTTGATTAGTTATCTTATATATTGATCTTACCCCCATTGTGTTATGAATTGTCATGCATAATAATTCAGAGTTTGAATTTTCATGTGACAAGAATTAAACTTAGAATTAAATCTAATTACCTTCTAGGTTGAATAATTCAATCCATGAAGATAAGAATCAAGATGAGTTGTCTATTTTACCTAGTTATAGTCAATATCCCAAATCAACCGAATACTAGAATCAGGAGCTTACATATGAATTTTGAATAGTTAATTTATTTTGTATCTTCATTGAATATTTAGAGAAATATTAGTTTAAGCATTCTTTGACTAGTACTATGATTTATGAAGACCAAATTTGGAGGACAATACGATATAAAACTAAAGGTAGTCAATAATGTGTTGCATAAGAGCACCTAGATGTTAGACTCATAATAAATTATTGAGTAGTTATTCCGTATATTTGACAAAATTGTATGATACATTATGAATGACTAAATGTAGTTTAAGGATAACATGTGAGTTTTGCATGTAATCAAGATGAAGTAGAAATCTTAGAATGTTTATTTTCTTTGTTAGATTTTATCATTGTGCTTTGGCTTTTGTTTCTTTACTAGTTCTTAACTAAAATTAAATATGTAAAGGTTATTAGTGTCCAATAAGACATTTACTCCTCTTAGTTCGATTCGCTACTTACTGATTTCATTTGACTGTATTGATCGAAACAAACACTGACGCACATATTTATAGTTAAAATGCGTGTGTCAGGTATCTTTCAAATCAATAGTATTTTTTGAATCACGTGGTATAAATTCATATTTGAAATCATATGCAAATATAAAAGAAAGAGTAAAATTTGGATCACCAGATATACTTCTAGATCCAAATTCTCATGTACATGTATGTAATATAAAAACACTTCTTTCTTATTGATAGAAGATGTAAATCATCTCAAAGAATCAACAAATCAAATATTTTCCTCTTTCGATATTTACATATTGCGTTGGATTCGTATATTGGAGTACTGCTAGCTCCTTTGAAAAGAAAAATAAACTTTTCTGTCACACTCATGTGTTAAGATTAAATTAGAATGCTCATTGATAATTCCAGTAACCATGATTTATAATGTGAGACCATGCAACCGTGAAAAATTCGTATAATGATGGATGTTAGTCTAATAGATTTGTGGGCATCAATCAAGTGGGTGACATTAAAGTAGGTGTCAATAAAGTGAGTATTGTGTTTTCTATTGTGTGATGTGTTTTTGTTATGTTTTATGAGATTTGACGTGTGATATTGTACTTTGATAAGTTCAAATCTGAGTTTTTATTTTGTGCTTTGTCATTTGTAAATAGCGCGGGGTTCCGTTGAGAACCTACTTTTGATGTGAGAATTGAGTGCTAAAATCATAAGTTGAAAACTTTTAATATGTGAGGTTTTAAATTCGCGAATTAAACTCTTTAGTATTTTTTTTTTAAAAAAATGCACACACCCAACTACCAATGAGATTTGAACTGGAAACCAAAAGGATGACAGACTATCGCCTGACATCTCGACTACCACCACTTATGACTTAAACTCTTTAGTCTAATTAACCTTCTCGAGTGAAGCACGGTTGAGCCGAATCATATAAGCATTGAATGCTATGTGGTTTTATATAATTTTATTTATTAAATTCATAATTGTATGAAACATTGTAGATTTACTCATAATTAATTGTTGGTCAAAATCATTTTGGTCTAGTAATCATAATTAAACAACTTCTAATAAGGCAATCCATAATTATGTGAGACACTCCTAATATGGAAAAAATTGGTCTTTTGAGACAATCAGACTTCACCTACTATATATGTGTCTATATATTATATGATAAACTATACAAAATACCAAAAATTATCACTTACTTTCAAATTAAGTACCGAATTTTTAATTTTTCAATTTCAATACCCAACTTTTTAATTATTCAATTTAAGTACTATAAACTTAATGAAATAGCATGAAATGAGGTCCGAATTATGCTGTTTTTTGAGGCAGAACGGAGATGAGGAGATGACGGGGCATACGGTGTATTTCCTCCATCGGAGCGGGCAGCACCGCCCGTGGAGGCCGCAACATATTTTGTCAGGGCCGAACGTGACATATTTCATCGGAAGGAATCCAACGGCATGCAACCCGGATAAAAGACTTCCACCAAAGCGGCAGGGATGCGAGGGGCGTTCAGAATCATGGAAAGGACGTTCGAAACTCTCACACGCGGACAAGCATGTCCTAGTCGGGGATCGGGAGACTGCTACCAGACATCAAATGCGGCGGCCAACATTTGCGGAAGTTGTATCGTCTTCCAAAAACCCTAAACCATTATTTGAGGATATTCAACTTCCGTCGCGGCGAGTTCAGCATCGAGATGGAGAACCACTCATTCTCTTCACTAACGAGGAAATCTTCCCAGCATATCAATCTATGTCCAACGCGGTAGTTTTGAAGTTTACCGAAACTCGCCTGAGAGTGGAGGAGATCAAGGTTTTCATAAAACAACATTGGTATTTGGAAAGCATGCCCGTCGTTGGAGCCCTGAACGGTCGCCACATACTGATGATTTGCTCTACGGAAGCCGATGCTGTGGAAGTTCTTACGAATGACTCACACAGAATTGGTTCCCTGGGTTTTTGCACGTTACGATGGACGGCAGGCTTCTCGGTTAAAGCCGAACCGACTATCATAGTGACATGGGCAAAGTTAACAGGGCTTGATCCTTGTCTATACCGTCCAAGTTTTCTAAGGGAAATCTGTAGGGGATTTGGAAGATTTCAGAAGGCAGACCCTCACACTTTAGATCTTTCAAACCCTGGAATGGCACGGGTGTGCATGGAAGTCGACATAAGGCAGCCACTGGTGAAAGGCGTTTGGGTTGGAACGGAACTCCAGCAGCAATGGGTCGAAATTGAATATGAAGGGAAACTAGATTACTGTTACCGACGCAAAAAACAGGGGCATTCCGTTGGAAGTTGCAGGAAGGAACTTGCCCGGAGTCGTAGAGTAGCAGAGAAAATTAACAGACAAGGAGAGGAGTTGGGGCCAACAGATATTCAGAATGGTCTACCAGATTGCCAAGAATGTGATAACTTGAATGCTGCAACTTCAAATAATGATGGAAAGTGGCAAATTCCGAAGGGGCGGAGGAAGAATACGGATGAACGAAAGCACATCAACACGTGGAAACCAAAGTACACAAACGAAGTGGAGCGTGGAGTTGCGTCCCAACCAACCCCACCGACTCAGGAGGATAGACCAAAAGCATCAGAGGTTGAGGTGGCAAATGGGGACAACCATGCAGCAATCCACGTGGAATCTCGGCTTGCTAACACGCAAGTCCCTGAGGAAGACCCCCTCCCAGCTTCATTCCAAATTCCGGAATCCCATCGTAATCTGAATTATCTTCAGTTTGGAAGTTGGTAGAGAGATCAACCTGTAGCCCAGCCAGCCGCTCAGAAGAAGCAAGTCCACAGGTTGCCTCGGTTAGCCGTCGAGTCCACATTCATGCAGAGAATCCGCACCAGTGTCGAGGAATTCATGTTCCAGCTATATGAGGACACTAAGCCGAAGCATCCTCCTTCCGCATACAGAAGGATGCTATCGATTGACGACTCAGGGATAAATCGAGTGACTCAGCAGCTATTAACCTGGGAGAAGCCTCAACCAAATCCGTTGGCGGTTGTTCTCCCAGAGGAGGAAACAACTGAGAAAACAAATCAGAGTATCGCAGAGAAAGTTGCTAGCTTGAAGAAAGCCAGGGACCTTACCAGGCGCGTAACCCGCAAAGCCACCAAATCCAACCCCAAGACCATTAAAAATGATTAACACAATCTGTTGGAATGCTAGGGGCGTATACAATAGAGGGACAATAGATCACCTCCTTCACTTGGTATCACTTCACAAGCCATCTTTTCTCTGCATTTTAGAACCCAAAGCTTCTGCAAGAAAGCTTCCCCGTTTGGCCAGAAGAGACTGGGCTTCGTGAATAGTTACTACGACCATGACGCTACAGCTAACATTTGGTTGCTTTGGCAGGACTCAATCGAAGTGGACGTCAAGGAGAAATCAGATCAGCACTTCTCAGTAGAGATCAAATTCCTCTCTTGGAACAAAAGCATCCTCTGCTCCTGTATTTATGCCCGTTGTGCTCGACAAGCGCGAGCAAGGCTGTGGGAGGAATTATTTCAATTTGGTAACAATTTACCCTTTCCATGGCTTGTAATGGGAGATTTCAATGTCATTACAGATTGGGAGGAGAAGAAGGGGGGAGTGCGGCGCGATGACGGCAGCATGCAGGATTTTGTAGAGTTTATACACAGGCTCGGTTTGATTGATATCGGAGTTTCGGGCAAGTCATTATCCTGGTGCAACAATCAACAGGGTTGCAGGAGAGTTTATAAGCGCCTGGATCGGGTATTACTCAATACCATCGCAGTGGCGGCCCTCCCAGATTTGAAGGCGCGGCAGCTCGAGAGAAC
>NQLW01000032.1:3400757-3422449 GCA_002312845.1 Kalanchoe fedtschenkoi | reverse complement strand
ATGGCAGTTGGACTGATGACAGGCAAGTTAATGGCAATGCAGCAGCCCAAATGTTCGAATCATTACTGGGTCCGATCACAAGTCCGCTCGATGAGGATGTATTGTCTGTCATTCCTAATCTTATCACCCAATCGGAGAATGCTATATTGATCGAGCCTCCATCATTCGAGGAAGTTCGAAAAGCTGTGTGGGATATGGAAGCAAAGAACGCTCCGGGTCCAGACGGGTTCACGGTATTTTTCTATCAGCGTTGCTGAGACATTATAGCCGCTGATCTTCATGCCGCCGTGACTTGGTTTTTTCAGCCAGGTCATTTTCTCCCTCAAGCAGCACAGCCACTCATCTGGTTCTGCTTCCGAAGGTCAAGCTTCCTTAATCAATTCAGGATTTCAGGCCAGTAAGCTTGTGCAATGTGCTTCACAAAATTATATCGAAGATTCTCAACAACCGTTTGTCAGAACTGCTCCCGAAACTGGTTGGTGAGGAGCAAGCAGGTTTCGTCAAAGGGCGTAACATTCATGAGGCCATAGCCTTGGGGCATGAGATTGTTATAGATATAGACAAGAAGGTATGGGGAGGTAATGTCGTCCTAAAGCTAGATATGTCGAAGGCTTATGATCGGCTTTCCTGGGCCTTCGTTATTCGAATCCTTCGGCGTTTCGGATTTTCTAATGATTGGTGCGATATGATCTATCGGAACATTTGCGGTTGTCATTTCTCTATCAAGTGGGAAGGAGATATCTATGGTTTTTTCAGATCATATAAAGGAGTGCGTCAAGGGAATCCACTATCATCATCTCTTTTTGTGCTGGCGATGGATGTGTTCAGCAGAATGCTAAAGCGTGAGATGGGGGAAGGTCTATTGCGTCCTTTCTCTTGTCAAAATCAGGTGAGTCCACCCTCTCATCTATTATTCG
Source organism: Kalanchoe fedtschenkoi (assembly GCA_002312845.1). Lineage (NCBI taxonomy): Eukaryota > Viridiplantae > Streptophyta > Magnoliopsida > Saxifragales > Crassulaceae > Kalanchoe > Kalanchoe fedtschenkoi. Next base: position 3,421,532 of record NQLW01000032.1, on the reverse strand, counting down.
CAGATGACGTGATGATTTTCTCCAATGGTAGTATGTCTTCGGTGAGGAAATTATCAGAGGTTATCGAAAGCTTCTGCTCCAGTTCAGGGCAGATTATCAATGCTCAGAAGAGTGCCATATTCTTCTCAAAGCGGATTCTGGGTTCAAGGCGAGCAATCATTTTACAAAACACAGGTTTCTCTCCAGGTTCTTTCCCTATTAACTATCTAGGAGCGCCTTCATTTGCGGGGAGAACGAAGAAAATTTTCTTCAATGGCCTGCTTCAAAAAATCCGGAACAGGGTAGAAGGGTGGAAGAGCAAGCTAATTTCTTTTGGAGGAAGGATTACAATGATTAAATCTGTATTTTTATCGATGCCAGTGCATATGCTATCTGCCATTCCTGTCCACAAGGTTGTGCTTAAAGGTATCAATTATATCCTCGCTTCTTTCTTATGGAATGCAGGCAAAGAGAAGCGTCATCATTGGACTGCTTGGAGCCGAGCTAGCTTGCCGATTGATCAGGGTGGTATTGGTATCTGGCCTATCCAATCAATTATGGACAGCTTTCACGCTAAACTAGCATGGCGTTTTTGGGAAGGTGTTTCTCTATGGGCCCGTTTTGTTCGCGCAAAATATGAGCGGCCAGCCGGGGGTCAGGAGTTCAGGGAGAATGGTTCTGCGCTCTGGCAGTCCATCCTTCCTTTTGTCCGCCTGCTTCAGAACAAGGTTAGATGGGTATTTGGCCGGGGCAGAATTTCTTTGGGCGCTGCATTTTCAATGTGGAATTTAGCTCCGGATCTGAGGAATGTATTGGTTTCTAATGCTATTACAGATGTCTCAGTTTTTAGCTCTCTTCCGGTTGTTCAGAGATCAGAACTGCAAAGCATTATTTTAGATCCCAGAGAGCAGGACCGGCTGCTCTGGGCGGAATCTGCCTTAGGGAAGCTCACGGCCTCCTCTTTCAGGTCATGGGTCTCGCCAAATTTTGGTAGAGGGGACCTGAATTGGATATGGTATTCTTTCTTTCCCATGAAGATCTCTGGTTTTCTTTGGTGTCTGTTCAACAATGCGGTGCCGGTAGATAGTCGTATACAGAGCAAAGGCATTCAGTTGGTGTCTCGCTGCAGGTGTTGTCAAGTCGGTCATATAGAATCAATAGATCATCTGTTTATTCAGGGCCAGCTAGCCTCAAATCTATGGGGTTATTTCGCTCAGGTTTTGGACAAGCCAAAGATTGTTTCTATTTTTCAGCTTCGCTGGGCTTGGATTGGTCAGGCAGCCCCAAAGTCTCAATTAGATTTCATAAATCTCATTGTAGTCGGCTGCGGTTTATGGGAGCTTTGGCGTGAGCGCAATAGCAGAATTCATGGAGAGGTGGAGCCCGAGCATGGTGCCATCCGTCGTGTCAAGCAATGGTGTTCATGGTTATCTCCCCTCCTTCGACCCTCTGCAGCAGCTTCGTCTTCAGACTTGATAGCGCTAGCTGCGGTGAGAGTTGAGAAGATAGCCATCGCTCCGCCAAAGATTCGGTGGGTTTCTTGGGATCCTGGAGAAAGATTAACTCTAAATGTGGATGGGTCCGCGACAACGTTGGGGTCTTCGGGGGGTGGAATCATTAGAAGCGTCAGTGGCCAGCCAAAGCTCTTGTTTTCAGCTCGCTTCGATCCAGGCCTATCAAACACAGTAGCGGAGTTTATGGCTGCTTTACGGGGTTTAAGGGAGGCTTATGCGGCAGGTTTAGAAATCTCGGAGGTGCAAACGGATTCCTTAGTCTTAGCAGATGCGGTGAATAATTTGAAATCCTGCCCGTGGGAGTGTTGCTATCTGTTGCGTAATATTCGAGAGGTTTTAAGGGGTGCAAGAGTTCGCCATATTTATCGTGAAGCTAATCAGGTAGCGGATGTTTTAGCGAAAGATGCTCCAGCCTCGGGTTGCAAGGTCTCTTCATCATGGTTTGATTTTAGCGCTCATGTTCGGGCGTTGATAATTTTAGATCGTAATCGCACAGCTTCGTGTCGGATTGGATAATTGTTCTTGTCTTTTATCTGCTTTGAATAAAATTTTCTTAAAAAAAAAGCATGAAATGAGAAAATAATTCGGGTGTCTAACTCTTTAATTTGGATTTTGAAATTTGCATAAATATATGGGACACAAAATCTATTTTTATATAAATTTTATCATTTCTATGAAATCTATAGTACTTAAATAGAATAATTAAAAAGTTCGGTACTGAAATTGAACAATTTAAAAAGTTCGACACTTAATCTGAAAATTGATGGTAGTTCGTGACATGTTTTTATATTTTACCCTTAATTTTATTGTCAGACACTAACTGAAAGGTTAGCTAAGACTAATCAAACTCATGGCGATTCAAATCCCTAAATCAGTATACACTAGTTGAAAATCAGGGTGGTTTTAACTACAATAAAGGTGGTATCTCAAAAACAGGGATGACTATGCAATTTATAATTAATTAATTAATATTATTACTTTAATTATTATACACTAGGTAGATGAAGAATGAATATTAAAAATCATAACGACATACTACAGAGATGATTGTATTTGAATTTACAATCTTGTATAATATTCTGTATGAAAATATGAATTCAAACTTTCATGTATATGGTGTTCTTGATACAAGAAATAGATTTTAATAATACAAAAATTTAAGGAACACATATTGACAATATGAATTAAGTCACCCAGATCCATTGATCCTGTTTTGTTAAATCTATTTTTTTTCATTTTTTCATTCTATCTTATATTTTGATTTATTTTAGAAACTATCCGGTTTTTTCGAAATCGCAATTTCTAATTGGGGTTTCTCAATCAAAACCACATGTGTGGCTCCGGAACAAACAATCAAATCGCAATTCATAATTGTGATTTTGATTATAAAAATCATAGTATTGTTATACAAATAGATGGCTATCATAGTTTTTAATGCAAGTTGCAGTTGTGAACTGTGATTTGATTCAATATAGTTCAAATAACAGTCACGCAGATAAACTGTCGTTCACAATTTTTTTTCATAATAAAATATACATTTGTGAAGTCCAATTTTGTGCAATTAGGGTAGTTTATGAAATAAATAAAAATATAGAGTGAAATGGGAAGAATAAAGATTAGAAAAAGCTTAATGATCATGCATCAAAAACTAAAAAAAATGTAGTTTTTGGACTAGTTTTATTCTCTTTGTATCTCAGTCATGATAAATAGCATTCATATGAGAAAATTTCTACAACCATCATATGAGATAGAGGATTTGAAACATATGCTCCTTTATATATATAGCACATTTCAGATCCAACCACAAATTGCACTGTTCATAAACTAGGCTAATTCATTATTTAGATGATTTGATTATTTATCAAGTTAATCTACAACACATTTTGAAAACTAAACAAAAATATTATCATCTAAAATTTTAATAGAATATCGTCAGTTTGATTTTGGCATTTTCTTGTGACAATACCCTGATTCTAACATATTTTTTACTAAATTTTCTGATTCAATTTATAGTTAGCTAGTCAAAATCATTCAAAAATTTTCAAAGTGCTCTTCTAGTTGGTTTTATTCTTTTCTTTCTCTACTTTTTATCCCAATATCTACTACATGTTATTTATTTAAAATCATAGTTACAAACTGCGGTTTTGGAAAAAAAAATTGCTTTTATGAACTGCAATTTTAACAAATCACCATTCATACAAAATAGTTCTTAATTGCGGTTTTGCAATTTGTCAGAGTAATAAAAATGCAATATAATTTTCTAAAATTATATTATAGTAGGAATTAAATTAAAAAAGACCAAATGTCACTTTGGAAAAGATAACTATTTCGTGAAATCGCATTACTAATTATTGGTATTCGTGCCTATCTTCCTGCTCTATTTTTTAGAGTCAAAAAATCTGATTCGTGATAGTTCAAATAAAACGATTCATTTGGTTAGATAAAGTCACGTAAGACTAATCAAAATTAAATGACTTTACGGTAGGCATTGCACGTAACCTTATGGTAGAGCGAACATTTGCGGAGAAATCCAAGCTAGATGAAGGGAGTGAGAAGACGGAGTGTATAGACAGTGTTCAGGACATGTCTGCATGCCTAAGAGGATTTGCTCGCATGTTGCACTCCTCCGTCTGTCTAGCGTGGTTTGTAAATTCAGCTTCTGTGTTTGATAGTAGTGAACAACATTAAAAAGAAAGCCATCAGTGTCATTCATAGTTCCTCCACCAGAGCTCCCCTGAGCTGAGTTGAGGATGAACCATGCATCCACATTTAACGTAACACCTTCCGAGATCTATCTTCTTGCAAGGCACAGACCTGGGCTAAAGTCTAAACCCCTGCAGAGATACAAGTTCACTTCGGTGCTTTTGCATTCAACAGACAGACTCATGAACACCCCACCCCGGTCGTCATGTAAGAAAGCATTAGTAATGTCACCATGTACGACTGAAAGAATGAATTCGGATGCTGGACATTTTAACAATCGGCGGAAACACGTCCCGAAATAATGAAGACCAGCATAAACATGCCCGCAGTAGGTTGGGTCGCTGCAGCTGACTGGGTGCCAAAAAATCATCACAATTATGATCCCAAAGTTCAACAAACGAAAGCCCAGGCTGTAGTAAGTCCGTATCACTCTGATGTCATATGAATCAATGAATGTCGGAGCTGATCGCACCCGCGGGAAGTAAACGGGAAGCTAGGATAAAGGGAGAAGCGATCTGCGGTGGAGGATGATTAGAAAAAAACACCTTGCGTCTGTTAAACTTGTATTGTATCGATGCCAAGAGCCCTCGTTAATTATATATACCACATTTACACAATGATTCCCTTGATAAAAGGAGAATGGGTTACTCTTTTACTTTTTGAAAAATGGAATGCGTAGAGAGTTTTAAGGCGATGTGAATTCACGGGGGGGTACAAGTGAAAGACGATGCGTGTTTACTGAGCTACTACTACTAGTCACACACGCATAGTAATGAGTAATCTGGTCTGGGGCTGCTAAACTGACCCTCAGTCAATTCAATCAGTCAAAGGAAACAAGTCCCACAAACACCAACAACTTTTTCTCTCACCCCCTGATGACGTGCTACTCCCCTGCCCTCGAGGTTCGCCAATCCGCGCATGCTGTCGCTGTCTGCCCAGCAACATGTACGTATACCTTCCTCTCTCTCTTTATCTGTAACCACACACCAGCAGATGACCTCAGATCTACTCTTTCCTTCTATACATGTCACTTAATCGAATTGACTATCACTTAATACGTATTTAATATCAATAATTATCTTAAAACATCAAACAGTAATCACTTTTTATTATAATCAATGAAAAACTCATTTCTCAACAGTAATAATCTACTAATTTTACTTTTTGCACGAAATTTATTATAAAAATATTAATTACCTACTTATTAAATTTGTTCAACCGCTAGCATTAATTTCACCCAAATCTACTCAAATTAACCTTAAACAACATGTAAAAGAGAACGGAGGGAGTATCTAACTACGAATACAAATGGGCATACATAATCATGGGAACCGGAAGACAACAATCCCAACCCAATTCTTGATAACGTCTCTCTTAATACAGCCCACCCGACTTTACCCTATGAAGTAACTATGACAACAAGAACAAATTAAACATGTAACATGTGAGGGGTGGTAAATTCACGGTGCAACACCTGCTCGTCATCAGTACAAGTTAAACTCTCTGTAACTAAAAAGATAATAGAAAGGGTGCCTCCGATGGAGTAGCTGATGCTAACAGGAACGGAGCAGGACAGGGCCGACTGATGTAGCAAGCATGTCACTGAGGGCAACTTGCACCTCGTTCGATCCATGCTCACAACTAATCAGGCTGGATAGCAAGGGGGAGAAGCGGGAGAGATGCTTTTCAAATGAGTTATCACCCAATGAGCATATTGCTTGAAGGGTTGTCACAATGAGAGGTGCCCTAGCAGCTAGTTCTCTTCTTTTACCAGACCCTAGAGGGATTGCCCATTTGGGCTTTGCAACTACAGAGGACTCGGACCCTAAGCACGAGCCTGCTGTTTCTAAGTAGAACTGCAGGACTTCTCTGCAAAGGTCAACTAGGTAGGATTCCACCTCAGACTCCTCGTAGGTTGGGGGTCTGTCTAGGATGAGGTTTTGTAGGAATGCTAAGCAGGACTGGTAAGATTCATTCTCTAATCGCAGTAATGGGGGGTCTTGCATCTGGGTCATGGAACCTAGTTCTTGAAGCTTGGCACGAAGTGTAGAGTCGCTATTTATCTTGTGAGCATGTGCTGCTACGTCATGCAAGGCACCAAAGAGGACAATTGTGTTCTTTGCCGAAAGTTGAGGTCTGTGCATGTTGTAAATCTCCATCACAGCCTGTCAAATATGAGAGCAAAATATTTTAAATTTGTAGTTCTAATCTCAGAGGCTTCGGACAGCCTCAACATCCATGCAGCAGTTAATGAATAATAAAGGATACAAAAAAGTACCTGAATGAGCAGGAGTTGCACTGCAGCTCGACATTTGATGTCAGAAATAGCATTATACAAGCGATGAGCCACTAGACTCTCAGGATCCTCTTCTGATGGAGCAGAATCACCATTACTTAGTCTGGTTAGCACTTGTTCATGACTCTTAACCAGACCATCTCCAGAGATGATGTATGAAAAGTCTGGAAGTGTTGCATTAGCAGCTTCTGTCAAGGATGATACAACTTCAAACCACTTTTCATCAGAAAGCAGGTCCCCTGCATTGCTCATCAAGCGTACAAATGCAGCAATGCCAATCCCCGCAAGACTTTGGTGAGGCCTCTTAATGAAGCTTACCAAAAGAGACAAGACCTTTTTCAAGAGCGGATTCACAGTACTATAGAAGTTGACAAAAAGGTCGACAACCAGTTGAAGAGCTAATGTACATGTCTCATAGAGCCATGCATCATGATCCAGTTCACCCGCATCACCATTAGATCCATGTTCAGGCGAGCTTCCACCTGACGGGTCGATCGCATGCCGCACATAATCAAATATTGGGAACAGAACTGACTCGAACACCTTTTCCCACAGAGAAAGAGAGAAACGATGACCATGATTCCGTAATGTATCAAACAAAACTTGTAGGGCGCTCTTTCTAATTTCTGGCCTTGGGTCAAAACTAAGTTCAGATAATCCTGTCAGAAGCAATGGTAAAAAATTCATATCCAGCATATTGCTTTACCATTGGATGTAGACTTACAAAAGTTATTGAGAGGGATTACTAAAGCAAGCTTGAAACTCAGCAAATGAAAATGAAAAAAAAAATGCATAAGAATTCATAGGATATCAAACATACCAGCCAACAATGGGAACCAGAAATATAGATGGTCCTCTCTATCCGGTAACTCTCCGGATTCTTTGTCCTTTCTTTTTGATGAGCCAAGATCCTCTTCTGCTAATTTTGCAGCACAAAATCGCAAGAAGGCAATGGCATTCAAACTTATATCTTTGTTAAACCGGCTGTTTGTAAATGCAATCAAGCAATTGACACAATCTGTGAATGTGGTTGTTTCCGTCTCAGTTATATACGGGAAATAATCTCGCACAATTTTCTCAATAATTTCGAAGGCCAGGAGTACAATGTTTTTGTGGTCATCATAAGCAGCAGTCGTGAAGACCTGCAACAGGAAAACAATAGAAACATGAAGTCCATAACAAGTGAATTTATCCAGAGGAAAAATTAGCACCTCAAAGGAATAATAACCAGAAACACTAAAGGCATAAAAGACAGTCATTACCATGAACATACTTTTCCACCCTGATTTAACATTATTAACTCGGGATAAAACCATTTGAGAGACGCAACGAATAATCAACTCTCGGATCTCAACAGCATTACTCTTACGCATTACTATCACAAATGGCTTCATAAACTCATTCTGAAAATTATAATTCGCCAGCTCCTCTCGCTCCAAAAATTTCATAGATAACTGGCGTAAGGAATCCATTGCGAAAATGGCAATTGAAAGATTTTCCGAACAGCCGACTGTCACAAAGAAATCCGAAAGCACATGCCAGATACTTGACCATATAAGCCTAATGCGGTTCATGTTGTAGTGCCTGTTGTCAAAAGAAAAACAAAATGGTAAGATTTTTCCTAATAAAACTAGGAGGAGATGAATATTAGCCACTTGCGGTAAGAAAAATAAAAAACCATACGCTATCTCAACAATCTTTGTGAGACTGAACACCCGTGGATCAGTTGGAGATCTCAACTCCTCCATGGAAACCTTGCATAAGGCCTTAACAAAATCAATAATTGCCTCACTGTTCAACTTTTGACTTCTTGTGAATATGCGGTTCATCTCAGAGCTTCCAACTTGTTCCAACATGTTCAAGTTGGAGACTAGATTGTTCATCTGTTCTGATGTAACAGAAGCATTACCGCCCTTTCCAGCACTATCATACGAACCCCTTCTTACAGCAGCAGCTGCATACTGAATCTTTCCCGGTCCCTTCTTCTTCAAAACAGGAAGCATGGTGGACTTGGTTTGTTTTGACTTGTCGAGATCATTGAGAGGAAGAGCAAAAAATGTTGCATCTGGTGGGGCACCTTCCCCCAACAGATGCAGATGTTCAAATCTTGATACACAAGTCAAAATATGTTCCCATGCTTCCTGTAAGTAATTTCCTTCTTCATCGGCAATGGTAACAATTGCCTACAGAAAAAAAGTTTAATACTGTCAGATTCCATTTTTTTTACCTCAAATTTACAAGACATCTAAAAAAAATTGTTTGCAGTATGAAAATGAAAAATATTCTGATAGCACATGAAATTGCAAAGAAATGATGTACCATTTGTACTATCCTATGGCATATGTCATTTAGGTTTCTCATAACACAATATACAGAAAGACCATAATACTCAATTCGCACCTGGCATCCTCTGCGGTTTCAGAACTGAAACGAATATAGCCAACTGAGCATCATAATTACACATAATTTGCCATGTCTTTCATAGTGTGGCAGGTTCTTTAATAATTAAAATTGCGAATGTCATTTTTGTAAAGACAACATAATACAAGAAGAAACTTGTTTCTTTGTTATTTCAGGATACATGTCACTATGATAGAATGTGTGCATAAACTGTTAACCTAATATTAAGCTGCTTCATGGGTTTATAATATGATATCAAAATGTGACAATGGAAAATCTACCACAGAAACAGCATACTCTGTGCTGCACTGTCAGAAATGATACAAAGTGCTCTACCAACCTTGATTGCATCTATATTTTTTTGTTTAATATCACCCGGCGAGTGGAGAGAAGTAAACTTCGCTAGGGAAGTCACAAAAGCATCTCTATGAGTCTTCATTGACATTGCAGCAGTAACATGAATAGCATGACGAAATCCCAGCAGACATTGAGCTATTACTACTTCATCATCACTTTGGTCAAGAGGTACACTGAAGGCAGCCAGCATGGGAGCCCAACATACCTCAACCATGAACCTCAGGATGACCACATCTGTAGCTGCATAATATACAGACCTATAGGATTCCGTGGTTAATACACTAGTTAACTAAGCCCCGAAAATCGAAATAAAAAAACTGCTGAAATAAAATCTAATAAACAAACTGAGTGCAAAAACTTGCAGAAAACATTAACTATGAAAACTACTCAAGTGCACTTTAATATGAGCACCAACGTCAATGTTGTTCTAACTCCGTTAAGAAACATGTGCCAGTCAATTGTGAATTTGATTCAAAACTACGACTTAAATTTCAGGTTATCTTATGTGATATGTCGATGTACTTACTCTGACTTGCGAGCTTTTTCTTTGAACTGTTCTTGCATATGCTTTATAAGATCATCACTCGTCTCCATGTTGGTTTCCCCTCGTTTGCGAATCACAATATTTAAAATACTGTCCAAGCCTGAAATTTTATTCGAGTTTACGGGATGCCTCTGCTGGGCGGACAAATCATCCTCCTTCATCTTGATCTCATTCTTTGAGATACGTTCGTACAGTGATCTTAGGTACTCTTCTGGCAGATCCTTACCATCATCAATGCCACGGTTATTTCTTATGAAATCTTCAGGGGACATCTGCAAAATGTCATAAATTATGAATACAAGAATGGTAAGAAGCTATCACAACTCTTTGATTTTAGGTGTACCTTAGTCTTGACCATAGGGTTATGAGCATCTGTATTGAGCAAAATTACAGAGTATGCAAGGACATAGGCTGTATCTGCGCTGCTGAAAACTTTGGGATTGCACTTACAATAACGTTCAGCAAATTTCTCCATAATCCTGTCAATCTTTTGCGCCTCGCCTGGCAACCTGAAGCCCAGTAAAAATGTCCTTATTGCCTCATCAAATTCCATATCTTGAAAATCGAAGGCTTCGACATAAGCATGCATCACTTTCAAAGACATTTCTTCTCTTTCGCCTAGATAGTCACCGATCATTGTCTTGCTCAAGCCCGATGCATTTTTAAGGAACACAGCGATTTCTTCTGGTGAGTTCCCTAACTTATTAGCATTTATAAGGAATTCAATTCCTTTTTTCGGTTTACGATTGAAAAGAGATATGCCTTCCTGCCACAAAATTAGAGTTGAACTTTATCAGCTTAAATTCCTAAGGCTAACTAGAAATGAAACCACCGCCACACAAAACACTTTACCTGAAGCTCAAGCTTGTAAGCCCGGCGCTGTTCAATAGTTGCAACATCTGAAACTTCACTCGATGCATCAGACGGAGAATCTGAACCTTCAACTGACTCCTCTTCATGGCCATTTTCTGTGGGCAAATTTCGTGTTTCAACACTATTGTCATCAACTTCGACTTTCTTGGGAGAGTGAGCATCCGGTATGCGTAACTGTTTATTCATCCAGTCCCCCATGGATCGCAGAACAGAAACCAAGTCCTTCATAGCTTCAAGTTTCAGAGTAGCCTCTTGCGGAGGTAATAATGTCGTTGCAATTCCAGGAGGCACCCCCTGAGCAGTTTTCAGAAGACCATTCACCATCCTGTTGATTATCAGTGAAAGATTAAGAAGCGGCCAGCAATATCAACGGAAAGCGTGGTTGCATTTTCAATTAATACGGCCCCTTAATTAATCTACGTAAAAAAATACAAAACAGATTATCAGGGTACATGATGTACCTCTCAAAGATGTTTGATGAATTGACATCACAGTCATAGTTTATGAATATGTCCACCAAAATCTGTGAATCATTACAGAGCTTCTCCAAAAATCGCAGAACTATCATCTTCTGCTGAAAATTAGGCTGAGCAACATTCTCTAGAACTCGAAGGACGATCATAGGGAAAAATACTCCAATTTCTGCTTTTAAGCCAGGCCTGAACCTAGAAACCAAGCTGATGAAAATCGAGCATGAAAGCTGGAAAACGATCATCAGGGTTGAAGCACTGTTCTTCAACAGAGAGAGACACAAGTATTGTTTGATGGCTCCCAAAAACCTGCCCCACCACAAGCGAATCTAGTTACCATAAATATCACATAAAGGACATAGTAACCGCTTAAACTGTAAAATAAGATACAGAGCTACTGCCTAGAAATACCTATCATTCAGCAGAGGTGAATGACTATACAGGAAGAGAAAAATGATGTAGAACCACATAAATCTAATGCTACGAATGCAGTCAAATTGTATAAATTATGTGAGACTGGCTGAAACTCACGTGGTGGTTTATCAAAGAAGCCATTGTGCACTAAGCTTTTACAAAAGTGATTAATGCTGAACGGGTGGTTTGGAAGCATGGAAGAATAACCGTCAAGAAGGCTCAGTTGAAAGTGTATAAAATCACATAATCATGAGAAATGATTGTGTAGGTGGAACATAATGTCTTACATAAGTGAACCATTATATTCATCAAGATATTGATAATCATGAAATTCAGATGAGAAAGCAATTGGCAAGAAGTTTGGAGTAGCTACGTATAACTAAATTGGAAGCACATGTCAAACATGCAGAACCCATAGGAGATGGTCACATGAAAACGCATGACAAAGATCCATCACATTGGACTATATTTGTCGCATTTCTAATGGAAGCATTCATTCACAACCTGTGACGCAACTTATGAGTCAAATACTCAAATGTGAACCACAATACAAACCACACTCAACAAAATCTCTTGCAGGCGACTTTCTATCCTATGATACTCTTTCCTAAGGTTCATTTCCTGAACAAAAATGTCAGGTATTAAGAAATAATAGAGGCTGATTCGTTTATTTAGATTGTTTCTCTTGCCTCTTGACATCATGTAGGTTATCTCCATTGCAAATGTTAAGTTGTTAACTAACACCCCATCATTTCATCAATAACCAACCGTAAATCAGCTCCATATCATAAATCAAGTACATGATCTATTATGTTCAAATATTGCTTTCCAATATTTGATACCACAATTCACTGATCTTGGATATAGGAGTGATGATACATGGGTTCCTCCAGTAATTCAATGTTCAATCTAGTAAATAGATAGGGTCACTTGACTAGGAAAATGTAAACCCACGAGATAGAATAAACTACATAGCTATTCATTCGGTCAGTGGAGATATGATGATGAAATGCAATAAAAAAATAATTTAGCATGATCACAAGTGACGAGAGGGAAACAAAAGGCAACAAAACAAATGGAATTAAGTACCTGTCACTTGTCCTGAAGACTGCTCCAGCATTTTCCAATAATATCTTCAGGAGCTCTAGAGCCACAATTTTTCCACGCATCAGTTGTGGATCAACCAAGGCTTCCTTTGGAGGGGTCTTCATTGAGAGCTTGCAAAGTGCCCGAAACACCAAAAAGGCATCCCGCCTCAGCTTATTCCCGATCTGAACTTCCAAATCCTCATCTCTTTCTACGTCTCCATCTGCCAATTCACCTTTCCTGCCTTCCAATGCCGTCTTGTACATACTAATCTCCCAGTACTTTGCATCCAACATGTCCTTATCTGTCGAGTCCAGCAAATCTGCTGGGTTAGTTGTCTTGACAGTGGTAGTCTCAAATGCTCCATCATGAGCCCCAGTTGATGCCCTGCCCGGGGTGGCTGGATTCAAAACCACATCAAGATCTTGCATTATCTTTGTAATAAAGCCTTGTACAAATACAGTCATGCTCCCATCCACATCAGATTTCTCTGCAGGTTCCATCAATTCTGCCACCACAATGGGCTGAATTGGGACTGTGGATGAATCAGCCTCCATTCTCCTAAAAACAATGACCAGCATCTGTACCAGTGATGCTTTAGCAGTTGTCTGATTAACCATATTCTTACTCTCTAAATAAATATCATAACAAGTCCTCACTATCTGCAACAAGCAATCCCCATGTATCCTGATAGAAACGGAAGTCACAGCAGACAGCAATGTCTTCAAAACCAACAGCTCAATCCCATCATCTCCCAATTCCCTACACTTACAAACTCCCTCAATCAACCTAGAGAGCAACTTACCTTCGGCACCTCCAGAGGAATCCGCCTCGCCACGCAAATATCCGTGCGCAATCAGCCTCTGTATACAATTCAAAGCAGGATCAACAATTTTCAACATCCCCGAGGCGCAAGCACCGATGAGAGGACTCAGAATGGCTTCCGAATCGGCGAGGGTATACTCCACGGCTCCGCCATCATGCAAGGGCCCCGACACATCTTGTTCGGACGCGGCCGTGGGAGAAGGAGGCGCGAAGGGTCCTGGATTGGCCGAAGTAAGCTTCTCAAGTACAGATTTACATTCATGAGCGAGCTTGGAGTGCTTCCTCCAGGAAGCGTTCTTGATGATCTGCTCAAGGGCGGGTGCTAGGGCTTGACTTAGGCGGGAAGTGGCTTCCGAAGAAGCCATTCCCGTGCTGTGAAGCGACTAGGTTTGACTGAAACTGGATCTGAGATTTCAATCAACACAACCTCTAAAACCGAATCTGGTCGCAGATCCTCACTCACTTCAACTCTGATAGCCACGCCGAGCTCGCGCTATCCGCTTCTGTCGTCGAGAGTTGGAATCGCTAAGCGCAGAAGAATGACCATTGATCGGACAAGCGTCGGAAAAATAACGGTGGTGCGACGATGAGCTTTTTCTCAGATCGCGTTTTGGGACTTTTCGTAAGAAATGAACGAGAAAAAAATCAAAAGTAGGTAAAGAAGCGCAATATATAGGAAATATGGATTTAGGGAAATTTAATTATAAATAGTTTCATGTTTCACTATTTATAATTTTTTTTAAAAAAATATTAAATAGGGTGTAAAACTTTTTAATGTTAAAAAGTGCATAAGGATTCTGCTTGACATACCAGAAAAATAATTAAATAAAAATAATCAGTCAAATAGATAAAAATAATAATTTATCCCTATTTAATTAGATGAAAAAGAAAAAATAACAAATAGAGGAGTGACAAAACAGGTGAATTATATTTTTCGTTTTTTCTCTTACATAATTTAATGATAAATATATCCTTACCTGTAAAACAAAAATCAAACAAGTTGGGACATATTAATCTTTTCATTACTTTTCTACTCAAGATCTTTTTGCTCATTTACTCCTATACTATTTTAAGATAAAATTTAATGAATTAAGTAAGTATTAATACTAGTGGTTGATTAAATTTAATAAATATGTAGTTAATTCATTTTAAAAAATCATGTGAGATGTGGTGTATTATCACTAGTGTAGAAGAATTTCTTTATGAATTAGGATGATGAAGTAATTAATTTTTTACTTTTAAAGTATGTTATAAGATTAATATGTATTGTAGTTGTTAGGTGACACATTAAATATTAATTAAATGACAAGTAAAGAAAGTGAGTATAATTTTTGTATCATTCACAAGTTTGTATAGATTACCGTACTTATGGTTCAAAGCCTAATAGTTACACGTCGGTATACTTGACGAATGTGAAAGTCTACTTAAGGAAATGGATGTCCTGTAAATTAAAGCAGATAATCAAATATAAAGGAGATGTTGAAGGTATTAGTAATCAGTTCACAAGTTTATATTCTCTTCTTCGAATAATAGTCGTTTAAATTTAAATTGAATGAATTAAAGAGATATTAATATGAATTGTTGGTCATATTTAGTAAATGTGCATTTAATGTGTTATTTTTAAATTATGTGTAAATTGTAGATTGTAATATATTATTAGTGATACGAAATGACTCTTTATAGACTATGATTAATTAATTAATTACTTTTTAAGGTATGTGAAATATACATTGAAATTGTTAAGTGACAAAAAAGTGGATAAATAAGTGCTAACGAAAGAGGAAAGATGAGTATACAATAGCCACTTAAAAGTGCAAGAAATGTTCCAAAGAACTCGGGAGAATGGAAGAATTAAAGAAGGTTATGAAGTATTATCCTACAAGAAGAACATGTTATGAAATATTTTAAGAATGGATAAGATTAGAGGTTGCCAAGCCACTTTTCTAGAATCATGACATCAACCATTTATTTCCTTTATACTTATAATAAAGAAAAAACGCTAAAATGACCACCGCTTCCTCTAATATGGACTGTTTAAGACTAATTAGTTTGACTAATTCGATACAATTGATCTTATTAAACTTGTTGATGATTAGGGTCGATTGAGTATAAAAGGACATCGTCTATTTATGTGAACAAAAGGTTATCAATTTTTGATGATGTAACAAAGTAATTTTAGCGCACATATTTAATTATTATAATATTATTTGTTTACGAATGCAACTATAAAATTTATTTCACAAAATATGTCCATTTTTGTACAGTTTTCAACAATTCAAGTAGTTCGGACCGTAGTTGAAAAAAAGATGATGGCTCAGGCCCTTTTGTAGTTTTTCCTAGAATAAATAATCATTTGAAGTAACTTTAATCATCCAAGAATCAAAGATTGAGTATTGTGTGACTTTCCTATGATTCTTTTCTCAAATATTTCTCTTTACTTTTCAATCATTTTTTCTAGTAATATGGTATCAAGAGCTAGGTGGTCTGGAGGCCGGTGAAAGAGCGTGAGAGTTTCTTTAAAGAATGTAGCAAGTGACTTGCTATGTGGTACGATCTTTTTTTTTACCTTGCAATGACAAATATTAGTATATTTGTTTGGTTATTGGGGAGGCATAATGAAGAGAATGAACTATATTGAATAATGTGAATGAAGCCATATCTTAAAAATCAAGATGTATGGAACATATTAAATCAAAGTGAAATAAATCACAATTTAAAGATAAGGCGAATGAATTAAAGATGTAAAGGATGAAGGCAAATATACCCTTAATTATATGTAATTTAGACCACTTTAGACAAACTCATGTTTGATAATATTGAGAATGTGGAGACCTCAAAAGAGGTATGAGACATTCTTACTACATTTTTCTTAAGGGAGAATGTCGCACGCGGTCAATTTCTTGAAAAGAGCTCATGAACGGCTTGTAAGGAACGTTTTCCACCCGTTCAAAAGTCAAGAATTTGTATCGTGACTCGTTAGATAGAGCATTTAGATCCCATCACAATGGTTGGAGATGACAAAATTCAAAGAATCATGATTTGCAATCTAAAATCTTTGTATATTGCTTTTATCATGGAAATACAAGGTTGGTTAAAGTGATCCTCATTTGTTGATTTTTTTTTTAAATTTATTAATATAATATTAATTTATTATACACTACACCCGACCAGCAAGGGATTCAAACTCTGATCATGAAGATTGTCAGGAATCACCCTCATCTTTTTCACCACTAGGCCACACCCTAATGACGTGCACTTGTTGATTTGGAAAAAATTGTTGTTGAATCAATAGGGACTTGATCAAATAAATAGCTATGAGTTTCAATTAAGAGTTCTAAGGAGGCACTTTATGCTTACAAAGGTGACAAAAAAGACAATAACAATAGAGGTGCCAATAATAGAGTTCGATGATCACGTATAGAGCAAATGTGAGATGATACAATGGTGGACATTGATAATAAAGAAGTTCACAATGAGAGAGAGCTCAATAAAAACGCAATAACAATAATGAGCACCTCATCTAAGCTAGACAACACAATGATTAGTACTACAATTCCAATAAAAAGGTCATGTCTCATGTCTGTAAAGCTCCAAAGAGACCTGCTCATATAAATATGACGTTGCATGATTGTCATAATGGAAAATAGTGAAAAACAATGGGACTCTGAAGCATTGCTCGCAATTATAAATCTCAAAAGAAAAAGGGATTGTAACCATGGGTTAATAAGAAACGTTATCGTTAAGGAGGATAAGGTACCTTTCTCCGCAACTCAGAAAAATGAGATTGATTACAAGAATAGTTGGTTGTTTACTTAGGGTGCTAGAACTACATGATCTGAGATAAGAAGAAGTTGAGAGGGATGTCTGAGTACTAGAGGCATCAAAAGGTGGTCATAACAGACAAATCAAGACTCTCAATCACCCACATTGAAGAAATGACATTCACATCCAAATGTGGAGATACTTAAATGCAACCATAAAGAGTTGTTCTTGAGTCCAGGATGAAGACTAATATTCTATCAGTCTCTCAACTTGCAATATCGGGTAATAATGTAGTCTTCGGTCTTGAAGACGCTAAGGTTTAACGCAATTTCAATATACCATGCACACCCGCTTAAGGGGATACAAGGCGAAGTCCATTTATGTGATGTCAATTGAAGCAATATATGTAGAAAAATCTTTAATGATGAGACCACGGACATCTAACATGCACGGTTGGGATATGTGGGTGATCACATGTCAACGGTGATCACATGTCAACGGTGATGATGCAACAATCAATGCCCAAGGGGGTTCCACAACTTGATGTTTGCATAGAGAATGCATGCACTGGTTGTTTGGAAAGGCGCATCAACTATCATATCATGAGTCTAAGAATAGAGCCAAATAATCTTCACAGCCGGTGCATTCAGATGTGTTTTCTAAGGCAAGTTAACATTATATGATCACTTTCATATATGACTACTCAATGTTTGTGTAAGTCTATTTCATGAAAGAGAAATATGAGGCACATGATAAATTAAAAAATTATGAGAAAAAGTAGAAAATAAGATTGGAAGGAAGATCAAGTGTCCCCACACATATAATTAAAAAGAGTACCTATCAGAAGAGTTCTCAAAATAACTTCAAAAATAATATTGAAACATTTCACAGCAGAATGTGTGGTGAAATGTTAGAATAAACAATTTGTTGAAACTTGTCAAAGCATGTTGAATGTTAAGAACGTGCAATGACTTTTTTGGTTGAATACATGAAAACAACAATCCATGACTCCATGTTATCAACTGTCTACCTAAATCAAAGTTAGGATTTACTTCACAATTTAAGATGTTATGGCACACCAAGTCATTGGCTATAACGACGCTATGTTAGAGATCATGACATGCGAAGATCCAAAGTAGCTACATCTTCATTTTTAGCTTGGGATCTATATCATGATACAATAAATGGCGGTTTATGGTGTAGGGCCGACTCAATTACAATGGAGACCCTGTGCCTAATTAGAGATATAAATGGTTATAATTATGTTTATGTAAATAGAAGTTGGACATTTTGAAGTTATAAACTCTAAAAAAAAGGTCGGTCATTTGTAGGTGGAGCTAATACATATCACTATCCATTATTCATTTATCATTTTAACATCACATGAAGATTTAATTAAAATTTTAGGCCATTTATCTGTTAATAAAAATTTAGTCTCAAAAAGGGGCATGTGCGAAAGGTCCATTCACGCAACCTATTAAATGGCCTTACTATGGTGTCACTATCAACTATAAAGACAAAGTTTTAAGCTGCAATCATGGCAGCTTGGGAGAGCACTTGGAAGATGAAACTTATGGAAGATTACAGTTAGCCAATATAATATCTGGTGAAGATACATAGTGATAATCAATCAGCTATTTGACTTGTGGAGAACCTTATGTTTCATACTAATACCAAGCATGCATGCAGAGGTGCAATACTACTTCATCAAAGAGAAGATTCTACAAGGCATAATTGAGATATTGTTGTTCAGAAGAAGGGGTCGGATTGTTGACATCTTCATAAACAGTCTTAGTACTTTGATGTATGAAAAGTTTTGCGAGCAGTCTTGGATTGAAATACAATTGATAAGACCATCGTTAGGATGTCTTATGCAAATAAATTGATAATGCATGTGCTCACTAGTTAGTAATAAGTTCAGGGTAGATACATGGAGACTGAGTTCCTGAAACGCTAGTAACTTAACATTTGACAAAGAAAAGACTCAAAGTTAATAAGGGATTAGAATCGTAATGGTGACTATGGCACTTCAAGCTGCATACGAAGTACAAATATTATTAGGGTAAATATGTAATTCTAGTGACTTGACTTGTGAGTTTATTAATCATTGATACAAAAGATTAAATTTGATTCATGCACTGAATTTAGCAAAATATACATTATAATTTCAGAGTGTAATCAATTTCTCTTATTCTACATTCATCATACTCTTAATCTAATGGTATACATTTTATATGTCTAACATGTTCTAGTAGGTTGTTAGCCTAGCAACAAGACATACGCAATTGTGCTACTATGATAGAGAATTCAGACAAAGTTATGTTACTTTTTTAGAACTTAGGATATGTTACTAGATATGCTCTATCTAATTGGTATTGACTTTCGCCCTCACAATGGAATCTAAGCGCCTAGGTTTCATACAACGAGACACTACATGCTTTAGATTTGTCATGCATGTTAATGCAATAATTCAGATTCAGCGCAGTAACGATATCAACATACATATAATTTATAAGTACAAATTATCTCATAGTAATCATCACAAGTTTACAACACCTGAACTATACAAGAGATTTAACCACTAATAGCCATAGACAAAAGCATGAGTAAAAAGATAAAAAAAACTCTTACAATCTGACCAAGGAAGAATCCCTTGCTACTCTCCACTACCCTTGAAGATTTACACATCAAAGATTGTACCTTAGGCACGGGTTGAAACTCCACACAACACACTTGAATTATAAGATAGAGACCTCCTTATATAATTGTGGGTAGCTTAGAAATTAATATATATTTTGATTCACATCTTCATATGAATATCTTTAAGGATTCTTATTTGATTCGGACTTGTAGGCTAAAGAGGAATTCTATTTGGTTTAGGCATTGAATTTAGAAACAATCTGTCCACCAACTTTGACCGTTCTGCGGATAGAAATCCGTAGCAAATTAAGCATTGATTCAACTTTAGAAATTGTACATCTTTGTTTTCTATTTCTTTAACATTTTGAATCGCTCAAATCGGACATTATATGTGGAAGTTACAGCTCTCACAAGTCTCTATATTTTGATTTGGAAACATTATGTCGCGTGCACGTGTCATGTAAGTATTGCACACACAGTACTCATGCGGGACCCATGGCACATCAGCTCTCTTTCTTTTTTTATTTGTATAACACATGTATCTCTCTCACTAAATTACCACAAGTGCGATAATTGTCTACTACGCGCGGCTCTTGCGCTCTGCTGACTTGTAGTCTTATGTCCGATTTTCTTCCTTGTTCGAATTATGCTCCAGAACTACCCTTTTTAGAATACTTTTTGCATTAAGATCTTAAATAAGCCTGAAATATAAAAACTAGCTAAAACCATTAAATGATATTAAAGAACAGTGTAAAATTAGGTGAGTTAAGTATAAATGAGATAAAATAATTTGGTCTCATCATAATACCCCACACTAAACCTTGATTGTCCTCTAGCAAGCATAAAAACCCAAGGCATCGCAGCAAACAAATGTATCTCATAAGTGTAGTTCAGTATTAATGTATCCTAACT
>NQLW01000032.1:3377903-3388689 GCA_002312845.1 Kalanchoe fedtschenkoi | reverse complement strand
GACGTCGTTTTGACATAAGGCGGGAGTTTTCCTCTTTTCCAAAACACTGTCATTTAGATCGCCATCTTTCTTCAGTAGGTGATCTCCCTTCGGTTGTGATCTTGAGCATTGAGACAGTTCTTATAGCCACATGAGCAGCTGGCTCATGAGGGTAGTTCTTCGCTTCAGTGTATATACAAACCATAGCAATACTCTGCAATCCATTCTCGATAAGGAGCTCTAGACAAGACCTGTAGCAGTGACTAAGAGCATTTTCCGCAGCAGTGTGATATTTGATTGCATATTTCGGCCCAACAATATGAGTAATTCTCCTAGCAGGAAGATCATATGCCTTGGTAACTTTTGCCTTCCTAGTTTGACACCACCCAGTGTAGCACATTCCTCTGCGAGATTGGACCCAACCGCAGCATGCAGATCAGGGCTGCTATGTGCCTCATCCAAATTCTCATTGGTGGAGTTAATAACAAAATCCATCTCAATGTTCCATGAGTTCCCCCTCAAGTATATTTTTGAGTTGATCTCATGGTCTACTGGAAATCTAGACACTGCATTCCCAAGGCTCCCATTCTCCGGAGACGAAGTAAGCGGATCATACGAAAACGAAGGATCATCGCCATCACACTGCAACCAAGCCCGCTGATCCGCATCACTCCATTTGGGAACTTAATCCAATGTCATGACAGTATCTACATTATCCGCCGGCACCTTGCCACGTGGAGTGGTGGCTGGCACATTATGATACATTGCTCGCCTCTATGCACAGCGTGCTCACACTTTATTCTTCAAAAAGATTCAATACTTTTACCACTCCACTTACAGGGCGCGCCACAAAATGCTCAGCATCACCCTTCTTGCGGAGGGCGTCGGAGTCTGGCACCACAATTATTCGATTGCAAGCAAAATGTGTTGGATGATGATGACCTTGCATTATAACTTAGGATATGTTACTATATATGTTATATCCAATTTGTATTGGCTTTCGTCTCACAATCGGATCTAAGTGCCTAGGCTTCATGCAATGAGGCACTACACACATTTATTTTGTCATGCATGTCAGATTTCCACGTAGGTTGGAAAAGAAGCGTGTAACTCTAGACAAAATATGATGGTGAATGGCTTACAAAACTCAATGCTTGAGTTTGTTATGCACCTGATAAGATCGTCGTTAGTCAGTCTTATAAAAATAAATTTATATTACCTAGCTCACTAGCAAGTAGCAAGTATAGGACCGATCCACACAAACAAGGTTCATATAACTTAGTAATAGATCAAATAAAGTAAAAAAGACAATTTCTGGGGGGTTGTAGATTTGAAAATGGTGTAAATCATTCATTGTATCTCTGGCGAATTGACTTATGAGGTGTTAATAATCAATGCTAATGATGAAACTCTTGTAGTGAATCGAACTCAGTAAAATATACACATCTATCAGTCATTATAATGTGGCTGGTTGTAAACAATTACTGCTAATCTACATTCATCAGACTATTTGGCTAATGATATGAATTTTGTATATCTAACATACATTAATTAAGTTGTCAGCCTAGTATGTATATATATATATATATATATATATATATATATAGTTGAGCTAATATGGTAGGGAGTTCAATCTAGGTTTTTAGCTCACGCAAACGTAGAGTTTTTTTTACCTATAAACAGGTGCAAGCATCAATTTATTCACGACTCAACTAGTTGGTATTGGCCTAACCCTTCACATCTAGATCAATTATAATAAATCATGCAATAAATTCATTTATTGAAGTTGTCATGCAATAAAATAATCATTCAGTCGAAGCAAAATAAATATAGCATCATAACAAGAATTTATTAAGCTCAAATATCTCACAACAACAATAATGCACAAGTCACAACACCTAAACTACATATGGAACTTAGCCATTAATTTTCATAGAGATAGACATAATAATTTAAAAAAGAACATTCTTACAAATTGACTCTAAATAACTTTAAGACGAGCTCGATCTTCGGCCTATTAGTCTGTGTAATGTAATCCATAAAACCATAACTCTAAGACGAGCTCCTTTGTTGTTTCTATAGACACTGCTGGGACCTCATTAGTTCTGACCTATTGGAGGCCGTTTGCTGGTTTTTTAAACCAGGAAGTTACCTCCCAACGGCTGTGACGGCCACCCATCTCACGCTCATCCCTAAGTCCAAGAACCCAAGAGATTTGGGCGATCTTCGGCCTATTAGTCTGTGTAATGTAATCCATAAAATCATATCCAAGCTTCTCAACACCAGACTTCGTCCTATGCTCCCCCGCCTAGTTGGTCCCGAGCAAGCAGCCTTTGTTGAAGGCAAAAATATTCATGAAAACATTGTGCTTGGCCACGAATTGTGTCGTGACATTAACAGGAAAGTCTGGGGAGGGAATATTATGCTGAAGCTAGACATGTCAAAGGCTTATGATCGTCTTTCGTGGGCCTTCATAACGCGGGTCCTTCGGCAGTTTGGCTTCTCGGAGGTATGGTGCGACCTGGTTTACAGGAATTTATGTGGATGCATGTTCTCGGTAAAGTGGGAAGGTAAGCTATACGGTTTCTTTAGGTCTTATTGCGGAGTAAGGCAAGGGGATCCTTTGTCCCCATCATTATTTGTGCTGGCCCTCGAGGTACTGGGGAGAAAACTGAACAAGAGTATTTTGACGGGGATTATAAGGCCTTTCTCCTGTGATCGGCGAGCAGCCCCTCCATCCCATCTTATGTTTGCAGATGATATTATGATATTTGGGAATGGCTCCTCTTCATCTGTTCGGAATTTGTGTGATATTTTGGAGGATTTCTGTGGGGCTTCGGGTCAGGTGATAAACTACTCTAAGAGCGCCATTTATTTCTCTAGCCGGATCCCAACTTCCAGACGAGTAGTGTTACTGGGCAATACTGGTTTCAGTGCAGGATCCTTCCCCACTACATACCTGGGAGTTCCGTTATTCTCAGGCCGTCCCAAGATTGAGTATTTTGATGGTTTGGTGAGCAGGATCCGTTCGCGAGTGGAGGGCTGGTTGGGTAAACTCATTTCTTTTGGTGGTAGGGTCACTCTAATTTAGTCGGTTCTTATGGCATCGACTGTCCATGTTCTAGCTTCTTCTCCAGCTCCTTTGATGGTATTGCAGCGCATTTCTTCGCTTTTGGCATCCTTTCTGTGGAATGCAGGCCAGGAGAGGCGACATCACTGGGTAAGATGGTCCGTAATCTGCCGTCTGTTCAGTGAAGGAGGCTTGGGATTCAAAAGCTTATCCCAAATCATGGAAGGACTTCTTGCTAAGCTCGCATGGAGATTCTGGGAACAAGAAACACTGTGGGCACGTTTTATGGCATCAAAGTATGGGCACCCTTCAGCGATCATGACTTCGCCGCAAAGTGGATCCGCAATCTGGACTAGGATTCGTCCCTTTGTAATGCTCCTTCGGACACGGGTGATGTGGGTTTTGGGCAATGGGATGCTGAAAATTAGTCATGCCTTTCGTGGTAGAGATTTCAATGCAGATTTAGCAGGTCTTCGGGTAAAGGAGGTTATGGAGGATCCTGGGATTCTTTCTCGCTGTCCGGCAGAGGTTCAGGAGATATTGTCCCAGGTTTGTCTGAACGAAGCATCGAAGGATCGGCTAGTCTGGCCCGACACTACTTCTGGTCGGTTTTCCCCCTCTCACTTCCTATCCTCAATTTATCCGACTGAGGGTGGTCGTGATCTTGAGTGGCTATGGGTGCCGTGGCTTCCCAAGAAGGTTGGAGGATTCCTCTGGAGGCTATTCAATAATGCTATATCGGTGGATGCTAGAATTCGGGGTAGAGGCATTCCGTTGTGTTCAAAATGTCGTTGCTGCACTAGCCCAAACATGGAGACGATTGACCACCTATTTATTTTAAGTGAGCTTGCCCAGTCGGTCTGGATTCCGTTGGCCGGAATTCTCGATAAACCTCATGTGTCCTCTTTATTCCAGCTAAGATGGTCTTGGATTTCTTCAAGACAAATGAGGTCGCAGATTGATTTTGTTTCCTGTGTGGCAGTAGGGTGTGGGTTATGGGAGATCTGGTGTGAGCGCAATAGGAGGATTCATGACGGCGCACAGGGCCGGGCTGATTTGCAAAGAAATGTCAGGATTTGGATGGTCAGGCTTCTCCCGCAGTTTAAAGCAAAGGTTCGTTTATCCAGGGAGGAGTCTCTTGCTATAGAGAGCTTACGTCTCTCTATTTTGCCTGGTCAGGTCAGTAGGGTACTTTGGATTGTGTGGGATCCAGGTCCTGGTCTAACTCTAAACACAGATGGATCTTCAGGCCCTAGAGGTTCATCGGGGGGAGGAATAGTTTGGGGAATTACGGGCGAGCCAAAACTTTTATTTGCATCCAGATTCAGTGACTCTTTGTCTAGTATTGTGGCAGAATATGAGGCAGCTTTGGTGGGCCTTCGATTACCACGGGATCACGGAATGCGGGTGGTGGAATTGCAGTGTGACTCAAAAGTCCTAGTTGATTCGCTTAGGGGAGAAGGGGAGTGTCCATGGTCGTGCGTCTATGTGTACCGAAAGATCTTGAAAGAGTTAGATGGCGTGCGGATTGTACATGTGTTTCGTGAGGCAAATCATGTAGCTGACAGGCTTGCCAGTTTTGCCCTGGATGTGGGTCCGCTAGTGGGAGTCTCTTCTCAGTTGTTCTCCTCAGAGGTGCGCACAGCTCTTCGTAGGGACGGTCTTCGTTTTGGGTCCTTTAGGCGTGTGTAGAGGAGTTATTTTCTCTCCTGTTTTATTGGTGGGCGGATCGGGTAGACTGGGTGCCATCCCTCTACCCGAACACCACTCACCCTTTCCTGTATTTCAAACATCCATATAAAAAAAAATTTCAATAAAAAAAAAATGAGCTCCTTTTTTGTCTTCACTGCTCTCTTAAGGTTATAGGCATAAGCATAGCATAGCACACGTAGCGAAAGGCAAAGACCTACCTATGTAGGTGCTGTGATGGCTTACAACTTAAGCCATGCGATTTATACAAATTGATGTAGATCTTATAGATGACTATTTTAAGGGATACTATTCAGATTCAGACTAGTCACCTGAAAGAAATTAGAATCAAAATTAGAGTTAAATTTGGAAACTTCCTACCTACCAACTTTACTCATTTTGCTGGCTGAAATTTGCTAAGATTTAGGCTCTAACTGGAGTGAAAGTTACACCCCTCGCAAATTGAAAGGTTAATTATTTCGATTTGTACTTCGTGTGCGCATGTCATTAACGGCTCACACGGTCGGCTTTTGCACGTAGCCAACTGCTAATGTAAGCGTCTTCTTCTTTCTGAATATGACATGTCTCTGCCTTCCTCTAATTAACCATCATTTACATCATGCAGGTTAAACTTTGCATTTTTCGATCAAATGTGCTTCTTACAAAATATCAATGAAATACTCTCATGGGATGGGGGTGGATGAGCGAGAGCTTTAGTGGAAGAAGCAGTTGGGAAAACTGGAGTTGGGGGGGAGCACGGGGAACTATAAGTTGCATGAGGGGTCTCAGCCACTCAGGGTCTCACATGGGGGGGTTTTGTTGGGAGGGGCCTCACCTCGCCTCAGCCTCGGAGGCCTGGGTCCTTTTCCTATGGTTGAAGTCAGATTCAAACTCGATAAGAGCCAGCAGCGCGAAAGATTCTCTATACCAGTTAGGTTTCCTAACTTATCTCAAATTCTTTCATTTGATTTCCAAGTGACAAAGACGCATATTCCATATTTGTTTGATGATATATTTGAGGGTGTAAATCAAGATATATTCTAGTAGATTTAGGGCTTAGTTCTCTCGTATAAATAGGGGGGTCTCGCTTGAGTCTTGCTTCACACTACCATCTCATGACAGAACTTGATGTATATTGTTT
This sequence comes from Kalanchoe fedtschenkoi, assembly GCA_002312845.1. NCBI lineage: Eukaryota > Viridiplantae > Streptophyta > Magnoliopsida > Saxifragales > Crassulaceae > Kalanchoe > Kalanchoe fedtschenkoi. The sequence continues at coordinate 3,382,810 of NQLW01000032.1, read as the reverse complement.
TCTGGTCTTGTACATGCATTATTGGGACGTGATTGTATCGCAAGATAATATATATAATTTCTATCATTGGTTGAATGATTTGATGATTATAGTGTAGAAGTTTGTGTTTTGTCATTGCATGCATGTATGAGGTGCATATTTTGATGAGTTCGGTTCCATACATGAGTCTTACGTTTAGAATTGATGATCAATAATATTAACAAGTTAATAATCTGAGTTAGTGCGGTTATCTCTCAGTTCTGCTATCTTTCCATTGTTTCTTTATTTTAATCTTTCGAAAACCTAAAAGGCTACAACCCCTTGAATCTTGATTTTTTACTATTCTTGTAAGTATATCGAATAACATCTATTCCTTGAATCAACTTTGATTGTGTTAATTTTAGAATTATAAATATTATTTGTTAATAATCGGTTTTATCAAACTTTTACTAATTTTCTTGATGATGTAGGGGTGGTAATGCATCAAAAGAATTACTAATTCTGTATGAGGTCTCTGCAATATGGAAACAGCAATCTTTTGGTGAACAATCATGAGGTAGTGAGATTTTGGCATTATTGGTCTCCCTCAGGGAAGTGTTTGAGAAAATGAGGTATTGAGGTTTTGGCATCATTTTAAATCGTATGGTCAAATGTGATTCCATATTGACGACACAACGAGGCCGAAGACGCATTCTGTGAAGCACTAGAAGAGATTTTAATGGAAAAACAATATCTGAAAAGTCTTGTAATTTTTGTTCATGGGTGATAAGAATGATGCAATGATAAGTGTAGAGGGTCCATAAGAATATATTAAAAAAACTAACTTGAGTATACTGATTGAATTAGGGTATGGATTTGTATAAGTGAGAGAGAAGGGAAAGAAAGGAATATCAAGAGAATGAATCCTAAATCTCTCTACTATTTCCTTCATCTCTCTCTTCCATTCTCAGCTCTTCATTACATCTAATCTTCATTGTTCACTTCTATTTTCATCCCCGTCCATATTTCATGAGAGAATTATTATGAAACTGTACCAGCAGCAAGAGTCACAAGTAGGCAATTGCCAGCTAAAGTGGTGGAAGAGACAAGTGAAGACTAGATGGACTATTCAATGTGGTGGTTTCAACATTGTGCATCCGTGGAACAAGGAGAACACAAACGTCTGTAGCAGCAGCCAGCTACACATGTTTATAGCTAGGGTCATATGCCTACAAGCAAGGCTAGCTAGCTACGAGTCCTGGAGATTTGATTGAAGCTGTAAGTGGTCACACTCATCAATAAATTCACTCTTTGACTGGCTTTACACTCACTTGCACAAGTTGAAGACGAACGTATTTACATTTACATACGCAAAAAGTGCGTTTGAATTGATTCGCAGTAAGTATGTGCTTTACTGTTAGGTGTGCGGCTTTGAACACTGTAAAACAAAAAAAACCAAACAAATGTTCCTCCACATCCAATCAGTCACAAAAATGAATCTTCACTACTTCAACTTACATTGAATGAAAGAAAAGAAAACGAAATGAGAGAGGTGACATTAGACAGAGGAAGCTCATCATGGCATCAGACACCCACGTGCCAACCAGTCCACACGTGGTGCTGGCAGCGGTCACCCGTTAACCCAGTTTGATCCGTCGCTGATGGGTATTATTATACTGAATTAGCCAAAACTGATATTTACGTATTTAAAATTAAAATGTTTAATTATTATTTAAGTTTTTCTAAAATTTTGATTTATTCTTCTCCCGTATCGAATCAGTCATCTCTCTCCATCTCTTCATTGTCTTTCTATTGTTTATTTTTCCATCATTCTCTTATTCCCTATCATTTTAATTGTTATAATATTGAGAAGAATTCTAGATTAAAAAGTTGTTTAAATTTTTGAGGTTTTAGAGATGAAATTGGATTACTGTGGAGGTTAATGAACTCAAGGATAAATTGCTGGATGATGGTGATAAAAATATTTTTTTTATTTCAATCACACTGTTTTAAAATTGATATTTATTTCATTAAAATGACAAATGAGTGTTTGAGTCTCCAAAATGTATACTCCATTTAATAATATTGGATTCATTCAAAATGAATGTGTTCAAAGTTGAGAACTTTACCAATTTTCTATTTGAATTTAGAAATGTCATGTTGATTGATTATAAATGGATGTTCAAATAAACAATAAATATTTAGGTCATTCGAAATGAATATATTAGAAATAAAAAAAATTCATTCTAAATTAGAATTAAGAGATTTAGGTATGATGATCTATGGAAATAAGTTGAGAATAGTGTAGTCATTAAAACAAAACAAAAATTTAAAATATTGTTCTTATATAGATCATGTTGCAAAATGGATCATTGCACCTACCATGTGTATATCAATGAATACTATCTGAATGACCTAAAAACAGGACTAGTTATTAAAATCATATTGAAATAAAATTGATTAATGTGACCGGTTGATCTAATTAAATATATATTATTTATATTGTATGATAACATTTCAAATGAATAGTTACCAAATTAATAATCACATTAGGTAGCCAAATGCAGGTAGAGGCAGGAGGCCGCGCAATAATTAGTAGTTGACATTAAACGACTAATTAATCACTAATTTGTAATATAAATCGGTCTATGTCACGACCTGAAAAAAATGTGTGGATCGCAATGACGTTTGACTTGTCTCTTTTGACTTTTAGTCAAACAAGCCTCAGCGAAGAAAATTCAAAGTCAAATAATTCAACATACAAACTAGTCAAATACATTAAAATTCCAAGCTGTTGTCCTCTAGCAAGCATAAAAACCCAAGGCATCGCAGCAAACAAATGTATCTCATAAGTGTAGTTCAGTATTAATGTATCCTAACTTTGCTATCCATATCCTTCATTCAAACTTACAACTTAACTCAAACACAAAATCTAACAAGCAATCATGGAAAAGACACAATCATTGGCATAAATCTTGTTTTACTAGCACAAATAAAGATAAAGTTAAGGATATGAAAAGGAATAAGCATGTCTCAATAATTATGCACTATTATACAACCTGCCCTTCACCAAACCGGGTATAGATGGATATCCGAACCATGATTTCGCTCCATGTTAGTGGGATATCAACTGGTGGCTTAGGACACAAGCTCATATTCAGAGGAGCTTGAAAGTTTAAACTTTATGCTTACAGTGAACATATAAGATTTTTCCTACAAATCTATCAAACATGGCTTTTTTTTTTCAAGTTTCATTTTGAAATTTTTCTTTATATTTTTTAAAGACCTTTGGTCGAGAAATCTATTTTTTCTTTTTTCTTTTTTATAAATCATGCTATCAAGAGAAAATAGATTACTCATATAACACAATATTTTTGAAAAATATTTTCAACGCGATGAACTCATAGACAATACTCAAACTAAAAGTCATGCAAAGATAAAATTATTAACGATCACCTGAATTCAAGCATCAACATGTCCTTAGCAAGGCTTATCGAAACTCTCTGAGATTTTAAACCAAGTCATATGATTAAAGCATAAAAATTCATCAGAATATGCATGAAATCAAATCACTAGAATGAAATAATGAACATCTAGTAAGGTTCAGATTTTTTAAAAAAAATTTCAGATTAGATTGTTAGATGACTCAAATAAAAGAAAACACGAAAATAATGAAAAAACTTTATTAAACACTAAGTAATTGTTATGACTATGACTTCCCACTCACACTAAAAATATATCATGTCTTCACAGTTTATACGCATATATGTAGTGAAAAAAATAAGCAGGGATACAAAGAACCTGGAAATTGCAGTTTGGCCAAACTGGCTCCCTACCCGCTCGCTGACTAATCAACTCGCGCACGTAGGTCTCCTTTCTTTCACATGGCTCCGCTGGAACACATCATACGAGCTTGAAAAACCAAGCCGCACGTGCGGCAAGTGATAAACTGCGCGGCTTGCTCCTGAAAACTTAGAAAGTTGGCTGCAATACCTCAAACTATGAATTATTATAGTTTGAAGACTCACAGAAATACAATGTTAGCGGGTTTGTTAAACTAATGAAACTTCAGATTACTAGCTAACTAAAAGAAATAAAAATTAAATGTGAAAATTAAAAATTGAGTTGCCTCTCGACAAGCATTCTTGTTTAACGTCTTAGGCTTGACAATACCTCAATCATGTCCAGGTGGCGGAGCTTCTTCCCAGGGCCACCATCTCGGAGTCCATCCATGTGGTTTTGGTGGCGGTGACTGCTTCAATGTCATATCATCTTCAAAGTCATCATCCTTACATCAATTTTTTAGCACACGTAGTTACAAAGCGTAGCTCTCCTAAGATAATCTGCTAGTAGCGCTTTCATCTTTTTCATGCAACTTAATCACATGAAAATCTGCAAGAAAGCAATCTACCTGTATTACGATATTCCTTACAATCTCTATAAATTGCACATGAAAGAGGTTAGCCAATTGAAAATTTGTAAACTATGGCTTATGTGGTCTTAACCTCAGTTAATAATATATAAATGAAGGCATAACATTAATTGTTTCACCTAAGTTATCTGGCCTTTTGAAAGCAGGAGGTACTTGATGCTTGGATTCCATGGGTGTGGAGGAATCTTTGAATTTTGGAGGAATGAAATCATGATTCAATTTGTCAGCTACTGGAATCTGCAACCGAAGTTTTTTCTTCTCTGGTAAGACAGGCTCGAAGACCTCATCCGAATTTGACAATGTCTCTGGGTCAGCAAATTGGTTGAGTGCAAAGTGATAAGATCATCATGCTCTTGACATCCATCTCTGGTGCGTGCGGCTCACCGATATTCACTCCTTCTGGACAAGCCGCTCGTTGGAATCCTTATTTGCGCGTTGCATTATGCACGGCTACTGTATCAAGCTGCCAAATTCCCTGATTTCTTCTCTCTCATACTCCAGCATCTGTACTTCACAA
>NQLW01000032.1:3255603-3376903 GCA_002312845.1 Kalanchoe fedtschenkoi | reverse complement strand
TAAAAAGATGTTTCTAACCATATAACTTTCGAAATCTAGTTCAATCGGAGTAATAAGATAATTGGGTGGAAAGGTAGGAGTAGGAAGCCGACATGTTCTAGGTGAAACGTAGTTTCTAGGGATATAGGATATGCTTTCTAAATACACCTTGTTAGGGAGAAATAATGTTATGAAGTTAATGGTTCAAATCTGTCTGTTAGAATTTGACAGCTCAACCATCCAACTTTGAGTGTGTGAACTTGAGTTTACAATATCTGAATTAAGCAATTCTTGTGTCTAAATTATGTAGCTCGAAACAAGCTTTCTACCGATATAAAAAATCATAAGCTAGTTACGTCTGTTTATGAAGTTATTAACTTTCAAAGTTAGATTATTAAATCTGATTTTAAGGAGTTAGTGGTAAAATTTTAGGCTTGTTTGTCGTCTTTATAGAATGTAAAATTGTAGGTTATAACAGAGCATTATAATTCCTGCGTATTTCTTTTTGTACATAATTAAATATATGATTGTTAATAAAGCATATTGGGTATCATACGTTCATAATATATACCCACATGGAAAAGTAAAAACTGTTATATTGAGCATTCATTTATTCACGTGCATACACGCTGCATCATGTCTGCGACGTTCTATTTACGCGAAAAGATAGCGCGTTCTGTTATATGATTAATTTTATGATCCGGATCGGCAGTGACGACTGCTTAGCCAAAAAGGGCTTACGTCGCAGTTCATGTCTGTCACGCATTCACGTTGCATTGACATATGTTAGTTTGATGTGATATAAAAAAAATATATGTGTAAATAAAATGATAAATGATCCCTCAATAAAAGTACAAACGGTGAGCGAGCCGCATGTTATAAATATGATATCAATTTAAATTTAAAGAAATGCCCCATTCGGCTCGCCAAATACATAGCGAGTTGTTTACTCACAGAGTCTTTTGACTCACCCCCACTATCTAAATTCTCTTTTCAGATCAATAATCGGTCAGTAGTGACGGTGTTTGGGTAGCAACGAGCGAGCTTTTCGGTACGGTGTCATCTAATCTTTAGTCAGTTTCTTTCAGTGAGTAGTTATTTGCCTTTTTGTTGCTTTGTCATCCCTTTAGTTGTTGCTCCGATGTACTTGGGCAAGATTTTGGGTTATATTTGAATATATTTAAATTTTTAATATTCTTTTATTAGTTTGTTGAACATCTGATGTACATTTGACTTTGACTTTTCTTCACTGAGGCTTGTTTGACTAAAAGTTAAAAAGACAAGTCAAACGCCATCACGATCCATTTTTTGGGGGGTCGTAACAGCGTGGTTGAAGTATGGGAGCAAATTAATATGCGTATTTTGGTAGCTCCCAATATGGTAGCTTGGCTTTGCTTCTCTGTGTTATTCCCTCACATCAGAGAGCATAATTTCTACTGATTGAACTTGAGCATTCCTTTCTTTTTTATTGATGGTTAGGTGCATGAGTTGTTGTTCCATATTTACCAACTTTGAGCTTAGTTCTCTTATGCATTTATCCAGTTCTGATATATTATTCTTCTGGTGTCCAGATACATGCGAAGAAGGACAGTTGTCATTGATGTGTTTAATGGACATGCATACCTTGCAATGTGTGGGCGTTATAAGCTTTATAGCCTTGAGTATCTTTTGCATCATGTTCCTCATTCGGCAGTGTCCTAGGATTGGGCTGCTACTGGTTGTGTGGGTGCTATTGTTGTTGTGTCTGTATGATTGATCTTTAACATTCCTTGAGTTTGATTGGATATGAGTGGATATTTTTTGTCATCTCGTAAATGATCGTCCATATCTCCTCGGGATATTTGTTCATTATAGAACTACCAGCTGCTGCATTGAGCATTCTTTTATCTTGTGCTGTCATTCTTTCAATGAAGATCTCGATCAGTGCATATTCCTCACTCCCATGGCTTGGGCATTTTGTAAGCAGACGTCTAAAACACTCATGGTATTCATACGCCATCTCGTCTAGTTGCTTCTTAATCCCACATATCTCCTTGCATATTTGTGACGTGTTTACTGCAGGAAAGAATTTTACAAGGAAAGCTTCTTGCATATGTTCCCATGTAGTAATAGTTCCTACGAGTAAAAAAACACCATTCCTTGGCTTAATCAATCATGGACAATGGAAATGCCAATAACCTGTATTGATCAAAGTTAGCTCCGGCCGATTTATTCGTGGTGCAAACCATATTGAACTCATGTAGATGACATTGGACATCTTTAACCAGCGTTCCTCAAAATTTAAGAAGTTGGTGAATAACCCCACTCCTAATTTCAATATCTTCATCTTTGCATTTTGTATAAACAGGGGCTGATCACAAAAAGTCAGAGCATTTAATTCCTTAACTTTCTTTCTCCTTGGTTGTTGTGGTAGTTGTGAGGCCATGTTAGTTGTTTCTCACATTGCTCGGTTCTTTTGTCCAACCAAGATTTCAAGATCTTCGTAAAGTGAGAGTGGGTTAACTGAAATTTAGGTTCATTGAGTCAGTAGATACTGGTCTGATGGGTTAGTTCATACGAGAAAACAGTTTGGTAAAATCTGACTGAAAATCAAATAATTCTTGCGTGCTTGGTGTGTCAAGCCACACAAGGAGGAACTCTAAAAATAGACAAATATTCACAAGCCGTGTACTTGGCGAGACTCTGACGTATTTGTAAAAATAAATTAGAGAAAATTTATGAATTACTAACGATACAGAGTTACCTCAGTCTCTGCAACAACACTAATTTGATAAGACCATCGCAGGGCTATCTTATGCAAATAAATTTATAATACATGTGCTTACTAGTTAGTAGTGAGTTCGAGGTCGATCCACATAGACTGAGTTTCTGACAAATCAATAACTTGACAATTGACAAAGAAAAGACTCAAAGTCAATGGGGGATAAGAATTATAATGGTGACGATGGTCACTTTAACCTGCACACTAAGTAGAAATATCAGTAGGATAAACATATAGTTCAGGTGACTTGACTTATGAGATTATTGATCATCAATACAAAAAAATTAAATTCCATGCATGCACTGAATTCAGCAAAATATATATAACATATTTCAGAGTGTAAATAATATCTCCTATTTTACATTCATCATATTCTTAAGCCAATAGCATGAATTTTATACGTCTAACATGCTCTAGAAGTTCGTCAGCCTAGCAGCAAGATATACGCAGTTGTGCTACTATGATAGGAAATTCAGACAAGGTTATATTGCTTTCATATAACTTTTATATATATATATATATATATATATATATTATATAGGTGGAGTGGATCAAATGAAAACCACTTTGGATATGTAAACTGTGAACTAATCATATCCTTTCATCATAAAATCATCCTACGGTCAACATAATTTTAAATTAATGTTTAATTATTGATTTTTTATTAATTACATATTATCAAGATATTGTTTCCTTTATTGTCGCCACCATATCTCTTATCTCTCATAAATCATCCTCTTCATCTCCAGATCTACCGAGCTAGGTTTATGTGGGTTTTAACACACGCTCTCGACATCGAAGGTGGCAAGGTCGGCTTCGTCATCGAGGACAACGACAGCAACACCACCGCCACATTCATCAAATCGGATGAAGAAATCCCCTACAACATCTCCCGTCATGCACATCAGCAACCTGCTGCCCTCCTCCGAGGCTGAGGCGCCGGTTTCTGCTCCCAGCGCCTTCAACCTCACAGCCCAAATGTCGACTCACGGATCCCAGTCGTAGTTGGTGCACATCTGTGTTTCTGAATTTTAAATAGATGCAAATCTGTGTTTCTGGTGCACATGTGTGTTTCTGGGTTTAAATAGGTGCACATCTGTGTTTCTGGATTTTAAATAGATGCACATCTGTGTTTCTGGGTTTTAAATAAATGCACATCTGTGTTTCTGTGTTTCACGGATCCCAGTCGTAGTTGGTGCACATCTGTGTTTCTGGTGCACATCTGTATTTTTGGGTTTAAATAGGTGCACATCTGTGTTTCTGGGTTTTAAATAGATGCACATATGTGTTTCTGTGTTTCACGGATCCCAGTCGTAGTTGGTGTACATCTATGTTTATGAGTTTTAAATAGATGCACATCTGTGTTTCTGGTGCACATCTGTGTTTCTGGGTTTAAATAGATGCACATCTGTGTTTTTAAGATCAGATGAAAAAATCAGAACGATTTCCGATTTAAAGAAGAGAGAAAAACTCATTCAAAGGAGTGAGAAAAAATTAAACGTTTCATTCCAAATTTAAAGGAGATAATCAAGGAATAAATCTAACAAAGCATAAATAAGATATTAATTATATTTTTGAAAAATTAAATAATAAATATATAAAAATTCATATCCATCGGATGAAATACAATCAACGAATATGATTTGTTCACAGTTTACATATTCAGGAGGGTTTTCACAGGATCCGCCCCCATATATATATATATATATATATATATATATATATATATAGGGCGGATCCAGTGAAAACCCTTTCGAATATATAAACTATGAACTCATCTCGATCTTCCATTTTTGATTCATTTAATGGGCTAGATTATTTCAAATTTTATAAATTATTTATCATGTTTTCATTAATTCCTAAAATGCAGGACAATCATATCAAGTCATAATTATTTATCCGTTATGTTTAATTTTTCTCCTAAAATTAAGATTCTGTTAAATTTTCTTTCCTAAAATAAAGATTTACTTTTTTGACAGATTCTTTTTCGTTCGTAAATTTAAAATAAAATTGTCTAGTGCACAGATTAATTGGAATAATATGTATTTATTAGTGCATAATTTCAGTGGTGCATAATTTTAGTGGTGCATAGTTTCAATGGTGCATAGTTTCAATGGTGCATAATTTTTTTAGTGCGCAACAGTCAAATTAAATTGAATAATACTTATAGTGCACAATTTTATTCGTGGTGCATATTTTCCTTAGTGCACAGATTAATTGGAATATGTATTTATTTGACAAAAATTTTAGTGGTGCATAGCTTTTTTACTGCACAACAATCAAATTAAATTGAATAATACTCCTAGTGCATAATTTTATTTATGGTGCATATTTTTTCTGTCGTGCAACAACTGAATTTAAATTGAATAATATTTCTAGTGCACAATTTAATTTGTGGTGCATAATTCGAAGCTATTGGGCGCATATTATGACTATCGAGATGAACAGATACATAAATACATGATTGTAATTCACGCAAGTTTAAAAAAAATCATACATAAGACACCGAAGTCATGGTGCACAAACTAAATCATTGGAGAAAAAGGTGGAGAGTAATTAACTATTGGCTGCCCATAACGATTGAAATCATGATTGTGCACTAATTAAAAACACATGTATGCACCAGAAAAAGGAAAAGCAAATCTTTGTCTTTGACAGTGCATTCTTCCATAAAAACCTGAAGAGTTTCCAAAAGAAAAGTACACATAATTAGGATGATTAGAAGAAATATATTCAACGGAAAATCAACTTCAAAAACAACACAGAATTTTAGATTTGGAGAAGTGCACCATGATTTTAGAAAGTGCATCTACATCAATTTAGTGATAAACGCAAAAATAAACAACACACCTTTCTGAGCAGTAAGAGCTAATGACACCGAATTGTCTAACTCACTTCAGCCCTTGTTGCTAGCTTCCCAGTTTAAGTTGTAAAAGACAATTGATGCACATAAATTAGATTGCATTCCACACAGAGTCATACAACAACCTGTTGAATAGTCCTGTACCACATAAGACATGCTTACTCCTCCAATATCACCCTTAAATGCCTAATCTTAAACCAAATGCTACCTAATTAGCCAACGAACTCTGCCTAGGAGCTTATCGTCTTCAAATTGCGGGAGTGCTTCCCGTCGGTGAGATTAGATTTTGTCAGCCAAACCAATTGCTCCACGAAGTAGTAGAGACCTTCATCGCCACAAGCGACGATCGACGTGAGGAGATCTTGCCGCGATCAGAATAAGGAGATACGCAGCGCATTAACTTCCTACATGAACTTGTCGAGGCGGAAGGCTTTGCGGCTGTGGTCGTCGCTCGACTCGAATTTGGTAGTGTAGTCGCAAATCTTCAACTCCCTATCTAGATTTGTGCCGTAATTTTGATAAACAAATCTCCAAAATATTTACAGATAAGAGAGAGGAAGGAGAAAATCAATTAAAAATTTATTCGCGCAATTATTACGGAGCATGTTTAATTTAATAATTAAAAAGTAAAACAATTTAATAATTTAATTAAATTTCATAAAATCTTGATCGTCAATTTCTTTAAGATCAATAGATATAATCAGTTCACAGTTTACATATCCAAATCGATGTTCATTTGATCCACTCCCTATATATATATATATATATATATATATATATATATATATATAGAAGAGGGATCAATTGTAAACGCTAATTTCGTTGTAAATAGTGGACAGATCTTTACCGTATATCATTCCAAATCCAATGGTTATTAGATCAAGCATCATCTTCAATATAAAAGCCCTAGCCGTGAAATTCTGCCCCTTTTTTCTTTCTTTCTCGGCTCCATGTTTGTGGGCTGAAGAATCATTATTGCTCCAATCTCGGGGTTGTAAATCGAATTGGTAGTCCCGTGGTTACAAATCTCTCTATATGGTTGAATTTAATGATTCTCGGTGCTGTTGCTCGGCATCGGACGATTCGGGATTGGTTGAATTTGAGTGTGGTCGAGGATTTGGGGTTGTTGGTGCGATCTGTTACTCAATTGTGGTAATGGAAAACTGAGGAGATGGCGGTCGAGGTGAATGTGGGAAGAAGAAGGAGATTGATTTTTACAACGTGCTAGGGCTGGAGAAGGAGTGCAAGGATACCGAGTTGAGTAACGCGTACAAGAAGCTTACTTTTTTTTTCCAGTTGAAATTATTTTATACAAGTCAAAAAATTTGTGTGATTTTGTACCCTGGTGGAATAGCCATGTATATCTCTTCTTGTAAACCACCATGTAAGAATGCATTTTTTATGTCCATTTGAAATAAAGGCCGTGATGAACTGCTGCAACAGATAGAAGTAACCTCACTGTGGACATTTTGGCTACAGGTGCAAAAGTCTCAAAATAGTCTAGGCCAAGAGTTTGTGTAAACCCTTTTGCTACTAACTTTGCCTTGAATCTATCCACCTGCCCATTAGCTAGGTATTTCACTTTTAAAATTCACTTACAAGAAGTTCAGTGATCACACAAGTATTGGTATCTTCTAGTGCTTGGATTTCTTTCTCCATGGCTGCAACGCACTGAGGATCTTTTGAGACTTGTGTACAGGAATTAGGAAGTAGAATCAACAATCTTAGCCATAGAAGAGAGAAAGGAATAATATGAAGAAGTTACGTGAGAATAAAAAACAAATTTGGATAGAGGATACAAAACCTTGTGAGAAGAGACATTATTGATGTGAGAAAGACCAGCCTTCTTGGGAAGTATGTAATCAGTGAACTTCTGAGGTAAAGAAATACTTCTTTTGGGTCTATGGAGAGGTTGTGTGGATAAAGAAGTATCTGAAGGAGTAGAGTCAGGTTGGTCACAAAAATCAATATGTGAATTAGATGGTAGAATAGAAGGAACAATAAAATCAAGAAACAAGGATTCTCCTGATGATGTTAAATTGGGTGTTGATGAGGTATGTATTGGGAGTAAAACTTCTGGAGGATGGGAAGATGCATGAGGGAGTTTTGAAGGTAATTTGGAGATTTTGAAGCTGAGGAAGATGAGGAACTGTATTTTCTTGAGTTTAGATGAACAGTAAAGAAGGAGGAACTTTACTATTCTCAGGCAGTATGGAAGTTCTGTTTGTTATTTTTGTGGGGAAAAAATAGGAAGGAGAACAATCCAAGTCAATACAAAAATGAGATGTATTTTGATCATTACAACTACATTGAGGTGAGGACTCTTGAGGCATACTGGACTTATCAGTGGATATATTTTGAAAAGGGAAAATAGTTTCAGCAAAAATGACATCTCTACTGACAAAAACAGTATAGGATTAAAGATTATAGAGTTTGTATCCTTTTTTACCAAATGGATATCTTATAAAAAAACACTTGACTGCTCTAGCACTAAACTTACCCCTTTTGGACTTTAAAGTGGCTGCATAACACAAGTACCCAAAAGTTCTAAGATGAGAGTAAGCTGGAGCAGTACCAAATAAAATTTCTATAGCACTCTTAAAATTTAGAGATTTAGTGGGAACTCTTTTGATTATTTAAGAAGTAGTTAGTACACAATCTCCCCAAAATTTGATGGGTAATTGTGCTTGAAACCTGAGAGTTATAGCTACAACAAGTAAATGCTGACGTTTTCTTTCTGCTTGTCCATTCTGTTGAGGGGTTTCAACACAAGTACTTTGATGTAGAATCCCTTGTGAGGACAGAAAAATTTGAAAAGAACAGTTGGTAAATTCTGTTCCATTATCTGTCTTAAGAACTTTAATATTTGAAGAAAATTGGGTCTTAACATGAGCATGCAAATTAGAGAAAACAATAAATGTATCAGATTTATTTTTCAGAAGATATATCCATGTACATTTATTGTAGTCATCCAGTAAAGTAAGGAAGTAGTTATATCCATTGTAGGTAGTATGCTTGTAGGATCCCCATATATCACAATGTATTATGTCAAAACAGGTATCAGATTTTGTAAAACTAATAGTAAATGGTAACCTTTTCTGTTTAGCTATCTGACATATCTCACATGCTGATTTACTACTAGAAAATGGAAGTTGGAGAATGGGTGTATGATGAAGAACTTGAAGGGGAGTGTGACCAAACCTCAGGTGCCACAAAAGAGATAAAGATTTTGTATATGTTGCAATGAAAGAAGATGAGGCAGTAAAAGGAGTAGTTGAAGTCACTGACTACTATAGCCCTCGAGCTTGTTTACCAATCAAAAATGTCTTCTTCAGCACATGGTCCTGCAGAGAGCAAGTATCAACAGTGATCAAAACAGTGTTAGATGTATTATGGAGAAGTGAAGACATGGATAGGAGATTGAAGATAAATTGAGGAGAAAATAGAACATTGGTTAGGAAGATATTTGGAGCAAGTTTAATGGAACCAATATGTGTAATGGGAGTTATTTTCCCATTTGGTAGTCTAATGTTGGATGAAATCTCTGCAGGCTCAAGGAGATGATGAAAGGAGGAAGTGATATGGTGAGTTGCACCTGAATCAATTATCCAAGAACTATCATTACCGGTAACTGAATGACACAGAATGGTACCTGAAATAGAAGTGTTGACAAGTACTTCTGAGCTAGTTGCACTATTTTTTATGTCCATCATCTTGAATAAATCTTGCATTTGTTCTTGAGGAAATTGAGACACTTTAGTACTTTGTGTCTCTGAAGTTGAAGCTGTAAAAATTTGTTCTACAGTGCTAACTGCTGCATTAACATGAGCTTGAGCAAATTTCTTTCTATTTGCCAGTTGTTGAGCAGTTGGAATCTTGTAAAACTTATGTCCTTCTGGGTACCCAATCAGTTTCTTACATTGAAATTGGTATGTCCTACCTTCTTACAGTAAGCACACTTAATAGTCCCACTCTTCTGCACATCTCCAGTAAACTTAGACTGTTTAAAGCTATTGGTAGAAGTATATGGTGGTTTGGAATAAAGAGCTGTTACTTCTGTGTTAATCTATGCATACAGATTTCTTTGACTTTCTTCATGGACAACTAGTGCCTATACCTCTTTTAGATTGGGTAAAGGTTTCATCATAAGAATGTTACTCCTGATTGGCAGGTACTGAGGATGTAGTCCCATAAGAAAAAGCATAAAACAATCTTCTTCTTCTTCTTCTTCTTCTTTTAGATCATCAATATGCTTTCTGCACTTTGCTCCACAGTCACATTTGCTTGTACTGGACATGTTTTTAAGTGCATCTCTTACTTTTTTCTGTTTAGCAAAGTAATCAGAGACATTCATAGCTCCTTACTTTGAGTAATACAAATAATTCTTGAGTTGAAACTTCCTTGTAGCATTCTTTTCAGTAAACCTTGTAATCAACACTGTTTTAAAAATTTCTTCAGACAACGAATTGTGGATCCAAGCTGTGACTGTTTCTTTACAGTAATTATAATCATACCACAACATAGATTCCACACCAGGAGCTTCTATGGTTCCAAGAACAAAACCAAGCTTATTTCGAGTAGACAAAGCTACTGTAATTCCTCTCTTCAACTGGTAAAAATTGTTAATACCCGTGAGTGGGGTTGATGTAATCTTTGTTCCATAATGTTCACATGCTTTTATGAAGAAAGGATGATGACTATGGACCTCAGAACCGAGTAAAATCTTTTTCGAAACCCTAGCACTTGGAATTGTCTCAACAGATTCCTCTTCTTACACAAATTGCACATTTTCAGACAGATCAACCATTTTCGATCAACAAGTAGCACCTATTTTCAATCAACAAAAAAATCTCAAAGAATTCCTAGTTACCGAAGCAACAGACGGTTTCAAGAATTAACTGGACTTTTGCAAGATTTATTCAAAAACAACAGGCTGAGATTCAACCAAATCACCAAGAATTCAGCCAAAAGATTGAAGAGAAGAGCTTCGATTTATCGATTAACCAAGCTATGATACCATGACGAAATTGTAAATAAAGCTTCTCTTTATTGAATTGATGAACACAATCGTGGATTTACAAAAGGAGGAGCTGAGATATTTAAATCTCAGTATCAGACACAAACTAAGGAAGAAGACGGGAAGAGAAAATAGATACAGAGCAAAACGACGCCGTTCTTAGCTGGCATGTTTTGATTTGAACACTAAGTCACCCGACGTCGTTTTGACATAAGGCGGGAGTTTTCCTCTTTTCCAAAACACTGTCATTTAGATCGCCATCTTTCTTCAGTAGGTGATCTCCCTTCGGTTGTGATCTTGAGCATTGAGACAGTTCTTATAGCCACATGAGCAGCTGGCTCATGAGGGTAGTTCTTCGCTTCAGTGTATTTACAAACCATAGCAATACTCTGCAATCCATTCTCGATAAGGAGCTCTAGACAAGACCTGTAGCAGTGACTAAGAGCATTTTCCGCAGCAGTGTGATATTTGATTGCATATTTCGGCCCAACAATATGAATAATTCTCCTAGCAGGAAGATCATATGCCTTGGTAACTTTTGCCTTCCTAGTTTGACACCCAACCATTGTAGCACATTCCTCTGTGAGATTGGACCCAACCGCAGCATGCAGAGCAGGGCTGCTATGTGCCTCATCCAAATTCTCATTGGTGGAGTTAACAACAACATCCATCTCAATGTTTCATGAGTTCCCCCTCAAGTATATTTTTGAGTTGATCTCATGGTCTACTGGAAATCTAGACACTTCATTCCCAAGGCTCCCATTCTCCGGAGACGAAGTAAGCGGATCATACGAAAACGAAGGATCATCGCCATCACACTGCAACCAAGCCCGTTGATCCGCATCACTCCATTTGGGAACTTGATCCAATGTCATGACAGTATCTACATTATCTGCCGGCACCTCGCCACGTGCATTATGATACATTGCTCGCCTCTATGCACAGCGTCCTCACACTTTATTCTTCAAAAAGCTTCAATACTTTTACTACTCCACTTACAGGGCGCGCCAGAAAATGCTCAGCATCACCCTTCTTGCGGAGGGCGTCGGAGTCTGGCACCGCAATTATTCGATTGCAAGCAAAATGTGCTGGATGATGATGACCTTTCATTATAACTTAGGATATGTTACTATATATGCTATATCCAATTTGTATTGGCTTTCGTCTCACAATCGGATCTAAGTGCCTAGGCTTCATGCAATGAGGCACTACACACATTTATTTTGTCATGCATGTCAGATTTCCACGTAGGTTGGAAAAGAAGAGTGTAACTCTAGACAAAAGATGATGGTGAATGGCTTACAAAACTCAATGCTTGAGTTTGTTATGCACCTGATAAGATCGTCGTTAGTCAGTCTTATAAAAATAAATTTATATTACCTGGCTCACTAGCAAGTAGCAAGTATAGGACCGATCCACACAAACAAGGTTCATGTAACTTAGTAATAGATCAAAATAAAGTAAAAAAGACAATTTCTGGGGGGTTGTAGATTTGAAAATGGTGTAAATCATTCATTGTATCTCTGGCGAATTGACTTATGAGGTGTTAATAATCAATGCTAATGATGAAACTCTTATAGTGAATCGAACTTAGTAAAATATACACATCTATCAGTCATTATAATGTGTCTGGTTGTAAACAATTACTGCTAATCTACATTCATCATACTATTTGGCTAATGATATGAATTTTGTATATCTAACATACATTAATTAAGTTGTCAGCCTAGTAAATATATATATATATATATAGGGGGCGGATCCTGTGAAAACCCTCATGAATATGTAAACTGTGAACAAATCATATTCGTTGATTATATTTCATCCGATGGACATGAATTTTTATAGATTTATTATTTAATTTTTCAAAAATATAATTAGTATCTTATTTATGCTTTGTTAGATTTATTCCTTGATTCTCTCCTTTAAATTTGGAATGAAAGGTTTAATTTTTTCTCACTCCTTTGAATGAGTTTTTCTCTCTTCTTTAAATCGAAAATCGTTCTGATTTTTTCATCTGATCTTAAAAACACAGATGTGCACCTGTTTAAACCCAGAAACACAGATGTGCACCAGAAACAAAGATGTGCATCTATTTAAAATTCAGAAATGCATATGTGCACCAACTACGACTGGGATCCGTGAAACACAGAAACACAAATGTGCATCTATTTAAAACCCAGAAACACAGATGTGCACCTATTTAAATCCAGAAACACAGATGTGCACCAGAAAACACAGATGTGCACCAACTACGACTGGGATCTGTGAAACACAGAAACACAGATGTGCATCTATTTAAAACCCAAAAACACAGATGTGCATCTATTTAAACCCAGAAACACAGATGTGCACCAGAAACACAGATGTGCATCTATTTAAAACCCAGAAACACAGATGTGCACCAACTACGACTGGGATCCGTGAGCTGACATTTGGGTGGTGAGGTTCAAGGCGCTGGGAGCAGAAACCGGCGCCTCAGCCTCGGAGGAGGGCAGCAGGTTGCTGATGTGGATGACGGGAGATGTTGTAGGGGATTTTTTCATCCGATTTGATGAATGTGGCGGTGGTGTTGCTGTCGTTGTCATCGATGACGAAGCCGACCTTGCCACCTTTGATGTCGAGAGCGTGCGTTAAAACCCACATAAACCTAGCTCGGTAGATCTGGAGATGAAGAGGATGATTTAAGAGAGATAAGAGATATGGTGGTGATAATTAAGGAAACAATATCTTGATAATATGTAATTAATAAAAAATCAATAATTAAACATTAATTTAAAATTATGTTGCCGTAGGATGATTTATACATATCCAATGTGGTTTTCATTTGATCCACTCCATATATATATATATATATATATATATATATATATATATATATATATATATATTTGAGCTAATGTGGTAGGGAGTTCAATCTAGGTTTTTAGCTCACGCAAACGTAGAGTTTTTTTTACCTATAAACAGGTGCGAGCATCAATTTATTCACGACTCAACTAGTTGGTATTGTCCTAAGCCTTCACATCTAGATCAATTATAATAAATCATGCAATAAATTCATTTATTGAAGTTGTCATGCAATAAAATAATCATTCAGTCGAAGCAAAATAAATATAGCATCATACCAAGAATTTATTAAGCTCAAATATCTCACAACAACAATAATGCACAAGTCACAACACCTAAACTACATATGGAACTTAGCCATTAATTTTCATAGAGATAGACATAATAATTTAAAAAAGAACATTCTTACAAATTGACTCTAAATAACTCTAAGACGAGCTCCTTTGTTGTCTTCACTGCTCTCTTAAGGTTATAGGCATAAGCATAGCATAGCACACGTAGCGAAAGGCAAAGACCTACCTATGTAGGTGTTGTGATGGCTTACAACTTAAGCCATGCGATTTATACAAATTGATGTAGATCTTATAGATGACTATTTTAAGGGATACTATTCAGATTCAGACTAGTAACCTGAAAGAAATTAGAATCAAAATTAGAGTTAAATTTGGAAACTTCCTACCTACCAACTTTACTCATTTTGCTGGCTGAAATTTGCTAAGATTTAGGCTCTAACTGGAGTGAAAGTTACACCCCTCGCAAATTGAAAGGTTGATTATTTCGATTTGTACTTCGTGTGCGCATGTCATTAACAGCTCACACGGTCGGCTTTTGCACGTAGCCAACTGCTAATGTAAGTGTCTTCTTCTTTCTGAATATGACATGTCTCTGCCTTCCTCTAATTAACCATCATTTACATCATGTAGGTTAAACTTTGCATTTTTCGATCAAGTGTGCTTTTTAAAAAATATCAATGTAATACTCTCATGGGATGGGGGTGGATGAGCGAGAGCTTTAGTGGAAGAAGCAGTTGGGAAAACTGGAGTTGGGGGGAGCACGGGGAACTATAAGTTGCATGAGGGTCTCAGCCACTCAGGGTCTCACCTGGGGGGGGTTTTGTTGGGAGGGGCCTCACCTCGCCTCAGCCTCGGAGGCCTGGGTCCTTTTCCTATGGTTGAAGTCAGATTCAAACTCGATAAGAGCCAGCAGCGCGAAAGATTCTCTATACCAGTTAGGTTTCCTAACTTATCTCAAATTCTTTCATTTGATTTCCAAGTGACAAAGACGCATATTCGAAATTTGTTTGATGATATATTTGAGGGTGTAAATCAAGATATATTCTAGTAGATTTAGGGCTTAGTTCTCTCGTATAAATAGGGGGTCTCGCTTGAGTCTTGCTTCACACTACCATCTCATGACAGAACTTGATGTATATTGTTTTCTGGTCTTGTACATGCATTATTGGGACGTGATTGTATCGCAAGATAATATATATAATTTCTATCATTGGTTGAATGATTTGATGATTATACTGTAGAAGTTTGTGTTTTGTCATTGCATGCATGTATGAGGTGCATATATATTTTGATGAGTTCGGTTCCATACATGAGTCTTACGTTTAGAATTGATGATCAATAATATTAACAAGTTAATAATCTGAGTTAGTGCGGTTATCTCTCAGTTCTGCTATCTTTCCATTGTTTCTTTATTTTAATCTTTCGAAAACCTAAAAGGCTACAACCCCTTGAATCTTGATTTTTTACTATTCTTGTAAGTATATCGAATAACATCTATTCCTTGAATCAACTTTGATTGTGTTAATTTTAGAATTATAAATATTATTTGTTAATAATCGGTTTTATCAAACTTTTACTAATTTTCTTGATGATGTAGGGGTGGTAATGCATCAAAAGAATTACTAATTCTGTATGAGGTCTCTGCAATATGGAAACAGCAATCTTTTGGTGAACAATCATGAGGTAGTGAGATTTTGGCATTATTGGTCTCCCTCAGGGAAGTGTTTGAGAAAATGAGGTATTGAGGTTTTGGCATCATTTTAAATCGTATGGTCAAATGTGATTCCATATTGACGACACAACGAGGCCGAAGACGCATTCTGTGAAGCACTAGAAGAGATTTTAATGGAAAAACAATATCTGGAAAGTCTTGTAATTTTTGTTCATGGGTGATAAGAATGATGCAATGATAAGTGTAGAGGGTCCATAAGAATATATTAAAAAAACTAACTTGAGTATACTGATTGAATTAGGGTATGGAAAGAAAGGAATATGAAGAGAATGAATCCTAAATCTCTCTACTTATTTCCTTCATCTCTCTCTTCCATTCTCAGCTCTTCATTACATCTAATCTTCATTGTTCACTTCTATTTTCATCCCCGTCCATATTTCATGAGAGAATTATTATGAAACTGTACCAGCAGCAAGAGTCACAAGTAGGCAATTGCCAGCTAAAGTGGTGGAAGAGACAAGTGAAGACTAGATGGACTATTCAATGTGGTGGTTTCAACATTGTGCATCCGTGGAACAAGGAGAACACAAACGTCTGTAGCAGCAGCCAGCTACACATGTTTATAGCTAGGGTCATATGCCTACAAGCAAGGCTAGCTAGCTACGAGTCCTGGAGATTTGATTGAAGCTGTAAGTGGTCACACTCATCAATAAATTCACTCTTTGACTGGCTTCACACTCACTTGCACAAGTTCAAGACGACCGTATTTACGTTTAGATACACAAAAAATGCGTTTAAATTGATCCGCAGTAAGTATGTGCTTCAGTATCAGGTGTGCGGCTTTGAACACTGTAAAACAGAAAAAAACCAAACAAATCTTCCTCCACATCCAATCAGTCACAAAAATGAATCTTCACTACTTCAACTTACATTGAATGAAAGAAAAGAAAACAAAATGAGAGAGGTGACATTAGACAGAAGAAGCTCATCATGGCATCAGACACCCACGTGCCAACCAGTCCACACGTGGTGCTGGCAGCGGTCACCCGTTAACCCAGTTTGATCCGTCGCTGATGGGTATTATTATACTGAATTAGCTAAAACTGATATTTACGTATTTAAAATTAGGGGAAAAACCCAAAAGGGGTCTGAACTATCACTGCTTATCCAATTGCGGTCAGAACTACCACGATTTCCAAAAAGGGTGCAATAAAAAAAATAGAACTAATTTTTTTAATTAAAATTTACCATTCCAATACAAACCTAATATTATTATAATACTTAAATTTGTGTGCGAAAATTACGTTATTTAGTTATCAAAAGACGTCATTTTCTTTATGTGCGCAAAATGGTATAATTTATTTTGATAACCAAACGATGTAATTTTTGCACACAAATTTAAGTCTTATAATAATATTAGGTTAGGAATGTAATGGTAAATTTTATTTTAGAAAATCACTTTATTTTTTTTTTCATCGCACCCTTTTTGGAAATTGTGGTAGTTCTGACCGCAATTGGGTAAGCGGTGGTAGTTCAGGGCCCCTTTTGGGTTTTATCCCTTAAAATTAAAATGTTTAATTATTATTTAAGTTTTTCTAAAATTTTGATTTATTCTTCTCCCTTATCGAATCAGTCATCTCTCTCCATCTCTTCATTGTCTTTCTATTGTTTTTTTTTCCATCATTCTCTTATTCCCTATCATTTTAATTGTTATAATATTGAGAAGAATTCTAGATTAAAAAGTTGTTTAAATTTTTGAGGCTTTAGAGATGAAATTGGATTATTGTGGAGGTTAATGAACTCAAGGATAAATTGCTGGATGATGGTGATAAAAATATTTTTTTTATTTCAATCACACTGTTTTAAAATTGATATTTATTTCATTAAAATGACAAATGAGTGTTTGAGTCTCCAAAATGTATACTCCATTTAATAATATTGGATTCATTCAAAATGAATGTGTTCAAAGTTGAGAACTTTACCAATTTTCTATTTGAATTTAGAAATGTCATGTTGATTGATTATAAATGGATGTTCAAATAAACAATAAATATTTAGGTCATTCGAAATGAATATATTAGAAATAAAAAAAATTCATTCTAAATTAGAATTAAGAGATTTAGGTATGATGATCTATGGAAATGAGTTGAGAATAGTGTAGTCATTAAAACAAAACAAAATTTTAAAATATTGTTCTTATATAGATCATGTTGCAAAATGGATCATTGCACCTACCATGTGTATATCAATGAATACTATCTGAATGACCTAAAAACAGGACTAGTTATTAAAATCATATTGAAATAAAACTGATTAACTCTACCAGAATTCAAAAGTTTATCGGGATAAGATTTTTGGACATAGCGTGGTCCGAAAATTTTTTTCGGATGTATTTCGGCTGGTAAGAGGATTTTTACCGGGTTTTGAGTTAAAAACGGGTCCGTTTCGGATCACTTTCTAACCACTGTCGGGACCTTTTGGGGTTTATTTTTTCGGGTTTGCGGTGGAGTTAATACGGGTGTACAGTTTGAGGGTCAATTTCAGGTACTTTTCGGACTATTGGATATAGTTTCGGACCATTTTCTAAATATTTTCGGACCATTCCAAAATTTTTTTGGATTTGTTCAAATAATCATATTTAAATTTATTTTTTCAGATTTTTTTCGAAATATTTTCGTAATTCTATAATTTTTTTCGGTTCTTTTTCTAACTTTTTTCGGACTAATTATTTTTTTATAGTTTTATTCTTAATCTTGTCCTTAATTTACGGATTCCCTTCGGACCATTTAAGGATTAACACCAATTTTTTCGGTTCTTTTTCTAACTTTTTTTGGACTAATTATTTTTTTATAATTTTATTCTTAATCTTAGTCCTTTATTTATGGATTTCCTTCGGACCACTTACGGAAATTTTGAGGATTAACATCAATTTTTTCGGTTCTTTTTCTAATTTTTTTCGGGCTAATTATTTTTTTATAATTTTGTTCTTAATTTTGTCCTTAACTTACGGATTCATTTCGGACCATTTACAGAAATTTTAAGGATTAACACCAATTTTGTTAAATTTTGTTCACACTAATTATCTTATCCTAATTTTGTTTTCGAACTAATTTTCGGACCAATTCTCATCTGTTTCGGATAACTAATTTTAGACAAACCCTAAAACACTCCTCCATTAAACCGAAAATGAATTAAAAAATATATGATCCGAAAAAAGTCCTCTATTGTCCCTCTATTTTTATATTTTTTTAATCCCATTAACCTATTTCCGAAAAACATCCGAAACAAAGCCCGAAAGAAAATTTTTCGGATTTGATTGTGGGCCGTTTTCGGAGTTGTTTTTTTGTACCCGAAAAAATATATTTTTCGGATAACTTTCGGACTTGTTTCGGATAATTTTTGATACGAAGAAAAAAATTATTCTGGTAGTGTAATGTGACCGTTGATCTAATTAAATATATATTATTTATATTGTATGATAACATTTCAAATGAATAGTTACCAAATTAATAATCACATTAGGTAGCCAAATGCGGGTAGAGGCAGGAGGCCGTTCAATAATTAGTAGTTGACATTAAACGACTAATTAATCACTAATTTGTAATATAAATCGGTCTACTAAAAGATGATTTGGTTTAAAAGATTATATATTGATTCTGCTAATTCAATTATGCTGTATTTAGATTATCGTGCAGTTCGGTAAATGGGAATTAAACCCGCGGGCCAGAACTAAATTCAGTGTTACAAATTAGCCTTTTGTGACAAACTTTGGATGTCACTTTTTAGTCTTAGTGACATTATGCAATTATGAATTATGTCTTTGAGACCAACTCACTAAAATTCGAGCGTGACCGAGTAAGCAATGAATAATCCTCTGAATGTTGATCGCCGAGATCTTGTGAGGGAGTTTTGAAAAGTGTTATTTCATACTATGATAATTGGGTTGGACGAATATTCGATACATGGAGTTTAGTTGTTTAAAAATAAATAGAGTTGAGTTCATGTTGTAAGTGTCGCAGGTGTTGCGACAGACTTTTAAGAGGTCTCACAAATATTAAATGTAGTTGAACTTGATAATATGTTGAGGGCGAGAAGGGACCCCTTATATAGAGATTTGTGAAAGTATGTGTGTTTAATGTTCTTGAGAGTAGAAGCCAGCGGGGTGGATCAGTACTCAATGAATATTTTGGATTAATTTACTTGAATTGATCCACTAAGGTGGAGGCTAGAGGGCTGATATACAAGTTTGGATGCAATAAATATGACACAAAAAGTATATGCTTTCTTAGGGGAGAGGGATCCGTTGAGAACCTCCTTATATTGAGAACCTTGTGAACCAATCATATTCACTGATTTGTTTCCAAATTAAACACACACAAAATAACAGGATTAATGAATGTGAGACATAATTAATTCATTTGGTATAACGAAGTGAGAGGGGCGTGTGACATTTATGTATTGCCAATTAAGAAAATTTTAGTTTTCCTGCAATCGCGCTTAAATATTTGATTGACGGATTTTGTTTCCTTGATTCCGGATTTATGTTTTTTGAGTTATAACTTTCTCATTTTTTTATTTTTTCTAGTGAACATTTTATTCTGATTTTGTACAAATAATTTTTTATTTTGATAGTGAACATCAATAGTGAACATGTTCACTATCGAAGCTCCGACCGTTCTGTACATTGCAAACATATGTTCATTGTCGAAAACATTATCCAAAAACTCACATAAAATACCAAAATTTTAATAATACTAATTAAAATTTTAAAACATGTTCACTATTAAAAAAATATATAGTAACAGCAAACATAGTGGATTACGAAGAATTAAACAATTTATAGATAGTGAATATATGATGTAGTAATTTACGAATAAAAATTATGTATATAATTAAAGAGGAAAGAGAGAAAATTAAATATATGATGGAGTGATTTGTTCCTAATTAATTAGGTGAGATTTATGTAATATATCTTACTAAATAAAATCTAATAAAGCATAATAAATAAAGTCAAAAAAATGAGATATCGTAATCAAAGCACGGTCATTTTGTTAACAAAATGATTGGTCCACGTTTGTCCACAAGGTTCTCAACGTAAGGAGGTCCTCTGCTTTCTTAATTGTCAAGTGTAATGGGATAACTAAATTGGCCCATGAGTTGAAAATTTATATGAGTCTAAGGAGGACTTTATCGGGGAGGACATACTCGTCTCTAGTACATGTGAAGAAAGTGTTCTTGACATTTGCTTAAGTTCAAGCAACAAACGATTTTTGGATAACATATTTGTCTTTTGTGTGAGTGAACAAATACACTTGTCTTTCTTTGTGAGTTAGTAATATTTTATTAAGATTCCGTGAGAATGAACAACAATGTGATCTTGTCTTCTGTATTTGTAAATAAACATACTAGTAAATAAATTAAGCATTATTGAGATTTGTGTGAGTGTGATCAGCAAGTGGTTTTGAGGAAACTCTGTTTTCTTATCAGTGTTAGGTATGTGTTGTGAAGATCTGCGTGATTATGGAGAATAACAGTGATTTCGAATAGCTTCCAGGTTGTTGGTCACATGAGAATAATAAAGTGATTTCGATCAACTTTCAGATTGTTGGTCAAACAGAAAATCTAGAGATATAATTTTGGTCATGTGTTGTCTTAGGGCTAAGATGTGACTTTGAAAGATAACGTGGATGATAAATCCAAAGAAATGTTGAGGACTATGGGTACTGAATGCAATCACTTTGTGATACTATTGACTAAATATGTTATCAATTACAGGCATCTTTATGGCACTGTTTGTCAAGTCCTCTATGATATATATGTGAATTTCAAACAAAATATGAAAGAATCATGTAGGTTTAATGAGATTGTATCCTTTTTATGAATAACAGATCAATACTGAATGGAAATGTTGTGGTGGAGGCCAGCATAAATGTGTCAAAGTGTACAAGATAAGCCTCGAGGCTTTGGAAGATTCAAGAATTTTGGTGGTTGGATTTACAAAGGGTGGAGACCCTCGAACTGAGACTTTAAGGACCGAATTAAAAAAAAGTGAGATTCTCAAAATTAAAATTTAATGTGAACTTTTGACTTAAGACTTTGGACAAGCAACAAAAAGAGTGAAGACTTTTAGATGTTCAGATTTAATAATTGACTTATGAGAGTGGAGACTCTCATTTCAAGTTCATTGACGGTCTTTATGGATAAATCTTGAGTTTGAGATTTAAATCAAAACTTTGAGCGTCAGATTGTGAAAATAAATGTTGGGTGAGATTGGTGGATTGAATGGTGGACATTAAACTTTGATGCAAGATAAAAACTTACTTGATGTAATACCAACATATAAAATGGTCATCAAGATAATGAAAAGTCGATGAGACGTTAATTATTTTGAATGTGTGAGAGTGTCAAAGGTTGACTCAGACTTAAGACTTTCAACCTTTGATTACGGGCATAAATTGCCACTTTCGGACTAATTAACGATATTTTTTGCCAATAGCCATAAAACAAGAGTGGAGAGAATGTCAGGATGGGACAAGATACTTAGACATCTCTATTCTAGCTACCTAAGTCGTCGTGGATATCAACAAGTCGAGTGTAAGAGGATGTCACAAGTTGGCCATTTGATTAGACATGATCTTGTAAACTAACAATCATGATTTTTAAGTGGATGAGGACGTCGACAGGTGTAAGGTGAGAGATGATGTCACAAGTTGATGAAAACGTTTGGACTAGAAACTTGTTAAGTATTAGCCCTGATTGTTAAATCGACGAGAATGTCGACAAGTCGAGCGTGAGAGGCTATAGTTGGTTAGCCTATGACAAGGATGTCACCTCTTCTTAGCTTGAGTGGTGTTGTTCATAATTATCGAATATTGGACCTTCAAAAGTTTGATGGTAGAATAGATGATGGATTGTGATACTAGAATTTAATATGAGAATCACAGTATGTGGATCACATAAATTGGATGGTCGAGTGGTTGCCCTTAAGGAATTATTATGTAAGGAGAGACAATGATGATGTTTCTTCCTAAATAAATGGAAAAAAATTCCATTATATTTTTGAACGGGGAAGTGATAGTGAGTTCGGCCATTTCCAGAATAAGTACTCGCATGCTAACTCTAAGTGAGTCTAACTCATGTGAGATATGAGAACAAGCCTTCGAGTGGTGGTCTAGCAAGCCTCGAATGTCTTCATAAGGTGTCAATCATATACCATCAATGAAATGGGATGAGGCTCCGACGATGCGTATCAAGTTCTCAATCGAGGCGAGATGTAAGATGACCTCTCATTCCTTCAGATATTGAGTAAAAAGGAATGGATGAATCCTCAATTAGGATTTCTTTTGATGGAATATGAGAATCGAAAGGGAACTGAGTAAAAGACTCTTGTACAATATTAGTTAAAATATGATAACAACTCATTCTTACTTAAAATATTAGTTTAATTCTCAATCAATAAGTGGAAGAGTAAATGTGATTTTCATTTAAATTAGTACACACCGATTTTGGATGTATTTATGACTGCTTTTTCATTTAGATTTTGTCTGGTTTGGAGAAGATATTGAGAAAGAAAAATAAGAGAAAAAATTAATTTTATGGTTGATCAATGAAAGTATTTTCTTTATATAATCAATCAAATAAAAAAAATGAAATATATAAAGATTCCATTTTCTTTCCCTACAATTTTCCCAACCAAACACAACCTTAAGAAACAAAGCATTGGAGCTTGATGAAGCAAGTATTATGCATGACCCAAAGTAACATTTATATGTGTCATTTTTGGGTGGACATATTTCATCAACCATTTGAGAATTGTCACGTGATAATTTATTTGATCAGTCACATATCACGTTGAAAAATAAAAAAAATAGAACTAATGAATGTTTGACACGTATCACTTCGATTTTTCAACAAGACACGTTGCATATTCTTATTAACGATGTTCATGGTCCACCATCCACCTAAGAATTTCTCACCTTATCTACTTACACGAGTTACATATAAGTATAGTGGAGATGTCACATATTTGTGTGTGATTGGCTGTTGCACAGTATGTATTTTAGTGTGTAAAGTGTGTGGCTGTACAAAGGTTTGCTTCACGGCAGCTTGCTCCTCCCTCCGTTTCCGTGGCTTCAAAGTCTCATATAGCTAGTCACAACCAGTAGCAGTAGCAGGCTACTGCTCCATCTTAATTTTAGATACCTACGCAAGTAACTTAATATGTCTTACACTTACTCGACCTGCCGCTTATGTTGTTTACTACATAGTATTAGTATATATCTACGCGTCCTTTCTTCATCTGTTATCAACTACTTGTTTTGTTGAGATGTTGTTGTTAAGCCAATTATATATATGCTGCAAGCTCCATAACACTGCAGGCAGCACAATCGTTTGTCGTTTCAATGGTTTTGTTTTTACACCCTCTAGAATCTATAACAGTACCACACCTAGACAATATATAGTGGTGCGTTGTTATATATACAAGTACACATTAGGGTTTATCCTCCATCAAACTCATATTTGACCATTCAGTTTATCAAAATTATTAAATATTTCTTCATTCATTTCTCGGCGTGGAACCGTGCATTTTTGGATTTTAAATTAGGATGAATTGAAATTACTTTTGTATATTATCCACTTATCCGCTTTAATATGGCACATGACATCATCTATGTAAAATGTGACCACCTAAAACATAAAATTGTCATAATGCACTGCACAAACCTTTGAGAAAACCTAAAACAGCATGCATTGGCAACATTAAACATCATCCCTTAGCTTGTGAATAACACAAAACAGTAACACATCACACTCGTACAAACACTGGTGACTGCTGACCCATCACCCAATCTCTCTCCTTCTCCTTTACTTTGCGCCAAAATCACAAGCTATTCCTTTCACCACAACATCAATCAAACAGACAAACCCATTTCTCAATTTCTCTATATATCTCTCCACTCCGACCACAAGAACAAAGCTCCACAATACAAAACACACACACACACTACATCCAGCTATATATCATGAGCAGCAACTGGGGTGGTGGCAGCAACACCATCATCGGGCCCTGCGGTGCATGCAAGTTTCTGCGGAGAAAGTGTGTCAGCGGGTGCGTGTTTGCACCCTACTTCCAATCGGACCAGGGTGCTGCTCATTTTGCTGCCATCCATAAAGTCTTTGGTGCTAGCAACGCATCCAAGATGCTGCTCTCCATCCCTCCACAACACCGCCTCGACGCCGTCGTTTCCATGTGCTACGAGGCCTTGGCTCGAGTCAGAGATCCTGTCTACGGCTGCGTTGCCCAAATCTTCGCCCTCCAACAACAGGTACATAAATGTTTCAATAGAACTACATTTCTCTCTACTTAGTGAATAAATTATTTTGATGTTTAGAGACACTATATATCATCAGCCGTGAACTTTTTATCTCTGTAGGTTTTGAATCTTCAAGCAGAAGTAGCTTGCACGCAGGCGAAGCTGGCCACTTTGCGTCCTCCCCAACAACCATACCCATCTGATCAGTCCCTGTCTGGCTTTCCATCCATGCGCTGTGAGGATGCATTGCAAATGCAATCATGGTCACCAGCTGAGCTTGTTGACCAAGGAGAAGTGGATGACGGGGACCAGGAGGTGGAGCTTCAGTCTCTGGCTCGACAACTTATGTCCAGGCACTTTTCTTCTTCAGGGTTCACATTCCGCCCGCCCACAAGCTCACCATAATATATAAGAGATGCGACCAGTTTCAGTTTCTCTTTCAATGTTTAATCAACCGCCAATGCGACTCATCTTGTCAAGAGGCTTTTTAGTTATAAGAACCTGCTTAAACACATTAATAAACGTAAACTGCATAAAACATTGTAAGGTGATGTGTTAGCATGAAGGTACAACCTAGTTTGGATTTAGTTGACATGATTTATCCTTGTTTTGTAGCACAAGTGTTCTAAATGGCTTCGGGCGGCTAGATTGTTTAAACGTTGATTAGTTTAGGAAAGTGGATACAAGGAGAATTATATGGAATATCAATATAAATTAAAGGGAATGCATATAAATTTCATCTTAGCAATTTTCTTTTTTCTCAAACCTTTTCTAAACTAAACATGACTTTCCGGCGTGTTTAGATTAGGTAAAATGGGAGGAAAAGAAAAATGAGATTGAAAATTATAAGAAAAGTTACATATTTGGAGATAAAAATAAGTTTTGAAAAGAAAAAAAAAGATTAGGAGGAAAATTTTATTGAATTGAAGATTCTCTTACATATTTTTATAATTTTCTATTTATTACCAAATAAAAAAAGATGAGATCTATGAAGAAATTCATTTTCCATCTCACTTTTTCCTTAAAGCAAACACAGCTTTTATTAGGAAATGAAAATGGAAGATTATAAATCTAAGAGGAGCTTTTGTTATACTTAAGGAAACTTAGGCATATAGTTCAAATATTATATTCCTTGACACTCTACAAAAGACATGTGCAAATGAAATCAATCAAACAATTAAACCCTAAACTACCTCTCTTCTAATCTTCTTCTAATCTTTTTCCTTAAAGCAAAGCACAACTTTTATTAGGAAATGAATGTGAAAGATTATAAATTTATGAGGAGCTTTTGTTACTTAAGTAAACTTAGGTATATAGTTCAAATATTATATTCCTTTATACTCTACAAAAGACATGTGCAAATGAAATCAATCAAACAATTAAACCCTAAACTACCTCTCCTCCGCCCGTCGTCTTCTCCTTCATCATCTCAATCTCTTCTAATCTTCTTCTCAAACCCTCCAATATCTTCTCAATCTTCTCTTCATTTATCTTAAGTTTCTCCATCTCCCATTTCAACTTTAGTGCATCATCCAGATTGCATCAACTTTACTTACTATAAAAAAAAACCTTTCACGACATGGTCGATTGCAACACTTCTTTAGACATTGGCCTGTAGGAGTCGAGGTGTGTAGCGGGTGATGGGCAGAGTTTGGTAAACTGGGAAATGGGAAGGTGAATAGAGGAGAGAGGAAGTTGATGTCCAATTTTTTATCACTGGAGAGCATTTGAACGGATGGAGACGAATTGATAAATGAGATCTGAACAAAAGAAAATCGACATCGTTTACTACTTGCGGCAGTCAAATGTGCTTCCTTAAATCTGAATCCTAAATTTCATCTTGTATTCCTCTTAGTTGATTAGATGTCCAAAATTATAAAGAATATGTCCAAATAATACTTTTCAATTTAACTAATTTTTTTTTAATTTTCTCCTTATTTTATTTAAACTAAGCATAAAAATCCATCAATTTCCCTAACATTTTTCTTTTGCTCTCATTTTTCCTACTTTCTCATTTTCTCTAAATCACACAAAGCTTTGCCTAAGGAAAACACAAGTTGAGGAGATATATATTTGGGTTCGGGTGTGTGTGAGACCCGGATTCCCAATCTCACTGTACCTTCCTAAATCTCACAATTCAAGAGTTTTCAGCATGTATTTTTATTACCTTCAATCAAGGTTTTGACAACAATTTCCTTTTTTAAAAAAAATAAAAAAAATGAAAATTGAATATCTACTATCACTTGTTGAAAAGTTATAGGTGTTACTATCTTAATTTATAATTTAGAAAAAATCGATTAGGGCTTCATTGTAGTGAGAAAATGTGTAATTAAATAAATAGAAAATTATTACTTATTCAGAATTATGTTATTTTACTGTCACGTTCTTTTTAGTCAACCTGCCATTTATTTTTTTCTTTTCTTTTTTATTTGTATTTTTAGAAAAAATCTCCCTCATCAGATCCCAACACTACTACAAATTTGTATTTTTAATCACGTTTCTATTGTTTTAAATCAGGTTTGTTAAACGTGATTAATGCTCGCGTGATTAAAGATCGAGTACCAAGCGTGATTAAAAAAGATATCTTTAATCACGTTTCAGATACATCAAACGTGATTATAGATCGTGTTTTTAATCACGCTTCAGTTATAACAAACGTGATTGAAGAGGCTATCTTTAATCACGCTAAATTTGTAACAAACATGATTAAAGATAGCCTTCTTTCACTATAGGAAAAATAGTCATAATTGATATTAATTTCTTTAATTTTACACTAGTATTCGTCAAAAAGTCATAAAATTGAAAATATTAATTTTTCTTTCCAACTTTGTTGATATTAATTATTATTTAATTATTTAATGTTTCCCTAGTAAAATAAATAAATAGTGAATTATAACAAAAAAAAAATAAATTCAATAATGCAAAGAAATAAAATAGAAAGATCCAAATTTCATTGATTATTTGTTGATCTAAACCTTTGACAATTCAAACAGAAAAAAGAAAAAATAACTTAATGAAATTCATCTTCTACTCCCCAACATTTGGTAGATCTAACACCCATCTAACACCATCCATTCCTCCCTACAGATCTCCCTCGATATCTGGTGGAAGCGCGCAGTGAACATCGAATGACGAATGCAGGATAAGCTGGTCTACACGATGATAAAAATTATGAGGTTATTGCTGATGCTGATTAGGAACATGATGAGCCCTACCTTTATCCTCATCCATATTTGAAAGGCAATAAAGAAGAGAGGAATTCGCGTAGTGCAAGTCAGAGTAAAAGTAGTGAAAAAGTCGGTAGGCTGAGAGATAATAAGAAAAAATTGAAGATTTGGGGGAGAATTTAAGAAATGGAATGTTGAAAATTTTGGTGTTTGAATTTTTTTAATTACATTTGTAATTTTGGATCCCGCCAATCAATTGATCACATTTAATTTTAAGAAACATAATTAAAGATCCTATCTTTAATTACGTTTATTAGGTGGAAATGTGATTAAAGATAGGTTTTTTAATCACATTTCATGGGTAAAATGTGATTAAAGATATCCTCTATCTTTAATCACGTTTATTAGGTGGAAATGTGATTAAAGATAGATTCTTTAATCACATTTCATGGGTCAAACGTGATTAAAGAACCTATCTTTAATCACGTTTGGTTCTAAAAAACGTGATTACAGATCATATCTTTAATCACGTTTATTAAGTGGAAATGTGATTAAAGATAGGTTCTTTAATCACATTTCATGGGTCAAACGTGATTAAAGATATCCTCTATCTTTAATCACGTTTTCTCCTAATAAACAAGATTAATGGTACCTAGTCGTAAAACACAATCGTTTTTGATGGTTTATTGATCACACTTTTGGACTTGAGGCGTGATTAATAGATTATAATATTTAAATATAATCGTTTTTTCTATCACATTTCTGAGTTTGAAACATGATTAAAAATACACGTTATTTAAAATCAAATATGTAGTAGTGCAACAATTGCTCCATTTTGAATTTTTCCAATCCACTCATAAGCTTGTTAAATTTAAAATTTGATGTTTGTCATTGGTGTGTTTGTAGACACTAAGCATCCATTGACATGCTTCAGTAGTCTGGTACCGTTCCTAATTCTTAGTTTTCAATTTTCTTTTACAATAGCTACAATGCAGAGATGAAGAAAATTGTGTTGGGCATTTCAATTCGGAGGATATTTGTGGTGGTGGTTACTATTTCGGCAAGTGACAATTCATCTATTGAAATCGACGACAAGAAGAGGGAGTTTCAATAAGGGAAGGAAGCAAACATCAAGTTGTGTTGTTGATTTGAGTATAGTAGAGTGTGAATCCATTTGTGTGAAGTTATGGATTACAATTAATTTTTATAAGTAGTCGGAGCTCAATTTTGTGATTAGAGACGACATTAATTTCAGTAGTAGAAGGCGTTTCTCAGTTGAAATTATCGTCTAAAGTTTAAGAAGTAAAAGTTACATCATTTTTGTTTTTTCTGCTAACATTTTAGATGATGCTTTTAGAGAAGAAGCGGCGTCTAAATCTATATTACACTTAAGATGGCGTTCCAAACATTTGACATCATTTATATCTCTTAATTACGTTGCATGTCTTTGTTTGTCTAGATGGCGATTATGGTAGCTTAATGTCATTTTTATGGTGAATTTTTCAAGGTGTTTTTGCGTATCATATATAAATTCTTAATCAGATAAGAATTTTCGACATTCAAAAAAACATTGATTATAAGGGACTGATTATCAAGGTACTATTTCACATCAAATTTTCCAATACACCAATACTACTACTACATTGTGGTTGAAATATGGCATTTTATTTCCATTCTCGGCTTTATAAGATGCATAGGGAATATATGATGTTTCTATATATAATAAAATGTAACAGAGCTACAAACATGACGTTTTGTAACAAAAAAACGCTATTTATACTATATACGACAATTATTGGTCAATAGTGCCATACATAGTCTACATCATACACGACGCTTGTTGGTCAAAAACACTGTATATACTTGATCCTCTTTAAATGATATTTTTTTCCATCAAATGAGATGCAAAAGAGATGCTTACCTAGATGCTTCCGGAACCAAATGAACTCCCCAAATAAACTTTATGATGCAAAGAAAATACTTTGTACAATGTGTATTTAGTACAAGAAGATACATGTCTGCTCAAATGATTGTGTGTTTTACAGAGGTGTGTATGAGGATATGAAAGAGTGTCCGAAGTGTGATACACTATGGCACAATAAGAAAATTGTGAAAGGGGAGAAAGTGAAATGCATACCTGCGAAGGTCTTATGGTACCTCCCGGTGATTCCTAGATTCAAACGGATATTCACAAATTCATATGAATCAAAGTTAAGGTTTGTCACTCATAGAAGAGAGTTAAAGATGGAAATATACGTCACTTGACAGATTTAAATTAGTAGAAGCTGCTTGAAGTTTGATATCCTGAATTTGGTAACAAATTAAGAAATTTGAGGCTAGCGCTAAGTACCAACACTATGAATCCATTTGGCAATTTGAGCAGCAAATACAACACTTGACCAGTCCTCATCGTGATTTATAATCTCATTGTCATTCTGCGTGAAAAGAAAATACATGATGTTGACCCTCATGATATCTGGCCCCAGACAATCTGATAACGACATCGATGTGTACCTAGCTCTTTTATTATTAATAAATTACAAAAAAATGATAATCCCAAGAATTGAACAAGGAATAGATAAGAATAAGTAAGTGTTCACTGTCAGTGGGGTAACAAGATCCTCCTCTCAACTTTTGGAACAACAAAATATAATAACAAAGATTTAAGATTACGATTACGGTCGAAAATCATCGTCTATAGTCAATACGAGAATTATAAAAAATAGTTATGACACTTAAGGGTCATCTAAAAGTTAAGGAATTTATTTGTTAAATGCATCGGATTTGCAATTAGACTATAGATAGTACTTATAGCCAGTAAGCGATGTCTATAGTCTACCTTTTACACAAAAGACACAATGTAGTTTTAGTGTTTACTATATTAGACAACTCTTATATGTTGAAGTGTTGTCAAAAGTCCTTACAAAACAACATTTTTTATGCTTGTAATTTTAATAAATGTTTTGTGCTAAAAACACCGTCTAAGTGTTTTTACTGTAATTATATTCGTATCCAAATTTTGTCTATCAAAAGTAGATCCATTCTCCAACTTTCACTAACTCTCGATAATTTATCGGTGAGAAGAAATCAGCGCTCGCAGTGCCCATTTACGCAAGTCGTTAAGTTTGCTTAAGTCTCTAATCAGAGGTACAATATCACTATAAATTTTTTATTTCATGTTTGTTGGTGCTTTTGTTGTGTGTTTATTGGATGAGGGTGTTGTATGGTGAGTGTTGGTTATTTCTTCGCCAGTGAGGGTCAACATTGGTCCGCAATTATTGGGATAAATCAAAATACAAAACAAAAACGTAAAGGAAAAAATAAGTATTAGCGATCAATGGTAGGAAGCTTAATCTAGGTAATGTAGCTCACATATACGTGGAGTATGTTTATCATATAAACAAGCACAACATATGTCTATTTGCTGCTTAACTAATTTGTATTGAGCCAAGCCTTTAAAATTAGATTAATGATAAAAATCATGCAACAACACAATCGTTCATCAAGTTAGTCATGCAACAACATAATCATCCAATTAAAGCTCAATAAATATAATGCAAAATATGAATTTTATTAAGAACGTACTCTCAAAACATCAATCATAAGTTATTCAACTACAGCTCTACAAGGGAATTTATCCACAAATGGCCATGGAAAAATATAAAGTAAGATAAGTATGAACAACCATTACAAATCAAACTTGTTTCTTCACTTGACTTTTTCCTTTGCTGACCTCCACTAGTAGCTTTTCGATGGAAACCCTTTCAAATTTTCGGACGAGAGAGGACTTAAAAGAGGCGATGATCTTGTATAAGGTGGTGGCACCTTCTTTATATAGTAGTATTCCTAGCGCCAATCTAATTAGTACTAGGACCTCTCTTGAGAGAGTCATGGAGCTTATTTATGTAGTTGCCTTCATAGTCTGGCTGATGACTCCTGGATTGGAAGCAGACATATGCCAAACGAATGCATGTTGCTCATTCTCCAAGACCAGTCCATGAGCTGAGGGATCCCCAAGAGGGATTAGCTGTGTAGCCCGCCATATAGGACGTCTGTTCATCAATCTTTTTGTTGTGTTTAGCTGAGATTGATAGGGCTATCTGTTGGTCTTGTCTTGCCTAGTTTAGTGTCTGGTTGTAGGTGTTTGACACCATCTTTGATTTTAAATAATATTTTTGGTTAAAAATAAAATAAAATGGAGCTTGTTTGCAAATATCTCTGTACAAATTATATGGAAATTGTTAGAAGATTCGGAATTGTATTGAATAAAAAATAAGAAATATATAGTAGAGTCAGTTTAGGAAAGCAGACTACAGTTGGACTTTGACTACTCCATCAGTATGAATTTATTGAGAATCTAAATTTGACCTCACTTAGGAAATTGTATTTATTTTTTCCTTTTTCCAATAAAATTTGAATCATTGAAATCAGACAATAAACATAGAAATTATGCCCCTTGAAACTTGCTAAGTCAAAGTTATCATGAATTTATAAACACTTAGCGTTAGGGGTGTTCAAAATCCGGTCCGGACC
Organism: Kalanchoe fedtschenkoi; assembly: GCA_002312845.1. Classification (NCBI taxonomy): domain Eukaryota; kingdom Viridiplantae; phylum Streptophyta; class Magnoliopsida; order Saxifragales; family Crassulaceae; genus Kalanchoe; species Kalanchoe fedtschenkoi. Next base: position 3,344,457 of record NQLW01000032.1, on the reverse strand, counting down.
GGAAAATGACTTGGAACCGGACCGGAATGGACCGAACCGGACCGGACCGAAGGATTCCGGTCCGGTCTTCGGTCCATCAATTTTTGGGATTCTGGTTCCGGTCCGGTCCAAACCCGGAAAAATCCGGTCCGGACCGGAATGGACCGGTTTGGTACTTTTTTAATAAAAATTTTATTTTTATTGAAATACTTAAATATATCTTATTTAATATATAAATAAAATTATTTTTAATTCATATTTCTATTTAAAATTAATTAAATTTTTATGATTCCGGTCTGAACCGGTCCGGTCCGGTCCAAACCCGGAATTTTCCGGTCCGGTCCGGTCTTTGGTCCTCACATTTTCTCGATTCCGGTTCCGGTCCAAACCGGTTCCGGTCCGGTTTTGGACCGGTGAACACCCCTACTTAGCGTATCACGCGCGAAACTCAAAACCACTATGTGCTGACCTATGCGTGCAGCCTCCTGGTGAGTCAGTTTCTTACTCATTTCTTCATGGTGATATGTGTACTATCTGATAAGTCCGCATTATTCTGTTTATTTAATATTTAACTCAATTGATTTTTGATCGTTTGAGATTCAAACTAATGATTTTAGTGAGTTCTCATATTTTAATGCTATTTTAGTTCTTATTACTAAAATGTGATAAAAACGAGATTTTAGATGAAAAGATGAACAAAACCGGATCCAAGGACAAAAGTCAATATTTGCCCATGCGCAAGGCTGTGCACGCGATGATGTGAGGATGACAGAACATGTGTCACCATTAAGAAATTGTTTGCTAGTGAGGTTAGGTGTTTTATTTATATAACACTCTCAACGACGGTGTTATCACTCCCACATCACCGCGCGCATGGCTGCAGTCCTTAATGTTCGGCTATGAGCTCAGACAGACATTCACTTTTGTTCGTCGATTCGATTTCATTCTTCTTTTCATTTAAAAACTTTCATTTTACCATGTTCTCGCATTAAGAATTAAAACAGTCATGAAATAAGAAAACTGACCCAAACCATTTTATTAAACCCTCAAATGATTAAAAATCTAGTGAGTTAAGTATAAAATAAATCAAATAATTTGAATTTATCAAACGACAAGCCTCAACCACCGAATGACCTAAATTTTAGAAGCAAACTACGACTCTGCGCTAAAAAAATGATGTCATTACTGGAAATGAGAAATTGGAGAGAGATGTCTATTCATTACAATAACTGTATTTATGACATGACATAGGTATTATTGCTTGTATATGCTCAGTTTGATTTTTTTTTAATTTTCACTACAATAATCTTTTTTAACCTATGTTTGTTACATGATGTATGCACAATTTCAAAAATTGTTTACTGGCGCTGATAAATACAAAGACTAGGAGATGCACACTGCTGGAAAAGTAAGGGGAAATTTCTACAGCAAGTCGTATAAGAAATACATTTTGGATGCTAAAGAGGGTGACACACCATGCAAGGAATACAACTTCACTTGGCAAGAAGGACATTTTAGCCGGGATACATCATTCACCAGATTACAAAAGCCGTGATCAGAAGAAGATGACCAAAAAGTACATGTACTTCGCCTAAGAAGATAAGATGTGATGCCACACACAATACCAGTATAGTGCATCTCACGCGACTTTGAGGATGAGTGGCATGACATATCATCTAGTCCTAAACCACGAGGCTGGAGGGGAATTTGTGGTGCTTAGGTCGCAAAGACCAGCACTAGTCCTCGGAGGAGTGGCTCTCTTGATGATCCATTCGGTGAACTGCCGAAGGTGTGCATCTAGGTACTTTATTTTTATCTACTTTTCAGGTTCCTATATAATTTTTATCAACGAATATTTATGTATGTAGGTTAGAAAGAAGTGCATATTGTCAGTACTTCAGGGTTTCGCACCGGATGAGTACCAGAATGTGGTAACAGTTTGCAAAATGAAGTGGAGTTGCATTCTTAACATGGAGGGCCTCCAAGAGTCACATTTGAATTTCATTAGCCTGCTCATTAATTGGGAAGCTCCGTCACCAGTGCGAGACATAATTAAGAGACTATTTATGGTCTCCGAGACACATGCAGAATATGTCGTTGTTGTATGGCCGAAGGAATTTTGATAGTTTGACATAGAGGTATGTTTTAAACATTTAATTTTAAACTTGCATGTTTAATTATATGTTGGAGTTCTATTTACATGTATTGAAAATCACCATCAGGAAATTGATTGGCATTGGACTAACTTGATGATGAGTTAGTCTTTTGATAATGATTATAGTTTTCCTACGAGGAATCTAAAGGTATGATTCATCGTAGAGCGGCCCAAATGGACAAATTTAAGATGATACATATTCATGTGGGGTCTGAAGTTATTGGAGATGACTACTTCGTCTACAAAGCAAGACATTTCATAGCTTTTGAAGATGACACCCTGTGGCTCGAATAATAAAGTCTACATAAGATATCAAAATTATAAATAAATTAATTTCTTTTGTGTTTAATTTACTGCACATGCAATAATATTGGTGCAATTGAGTTTGTTCAAAGGTGGCTCTCAATAAGTAAGGTCGAAAGAACCGGGAAAACCAAAAAGAAAAGAACTGTCACAAGTATAAGGAGTTCAAGAGTGTGCCATCAATTTCTTACAATCTTATCCATTAATTAGTACAATAGTTTGGATCATCAAGGGACACAATAAACCTTTGGCTAAGGATTAGATAATCTTTCTAACAGATAGATACAACCCATCTTTGTTAATGATTCTCGCACATAAGAGCAGACATTCAAGGCTGGTTAAGCTGGCTAAGAAGCTGGGTTTAGATGCCCTTAACAACATTTCAGATCAAAATAAACACATTTTTATATCATGTGGAAATCTAATTGCATTAACTTTGACATCTCCAATGTTGCATGTTAGAGCATTTTGGGATGAGCTTTCAGGTTTTTCAGTGACTCCAGGGTGAAGATTAATCCGGTGTTCTCCTTTGGGAGTAGGCATGCTCAAGCCACGCTCTGGGACCAGTTCACCGATGAGGCCCTGAAGCGGTCTGTTAGGAACTTAAGCTCAAAGGAAGAGTCAACCCAAAAGACTAGTCTATTAGGTGGAGAACTCATTACACTTAAGTACCATATTGCACAATCTCTTGTGCAACCAATGTGGGATTGTTACACGGTCCGAATCTTGGCTTGTGGCAGAGAACTTTAATAATGTAATCTCTTCCTGGGACGAAAAGAAGAGGGGCAATTCAAATCATGATGCCAACATCAGAGATTCAATGAATTCATGACTAGGGTGGGAGTGACGGACGCTAACTACTCTATTATTAATACGTATTCTTATTCTGAATCAAACACATCATCATGATATTTATAATATCATCCTATTTGTCATAAGTGACTGGTAGAGTATTTTAAAATTTGAATTCTTAGTGTTTCATTTAAAATTAAGCAAACGTTAAATTAAAATTAATGAGAATTGAAGAGGAGTGTGATCATCTCGATCTCGACCGCTTCTTTCGCTCCAGTTCATCCCTTTTCAACCCGTCCGTTACATTTTCCTGTTTAGGGTTTTCAAACCTCAAAATTCCCAAACTCTTCTGCTCGTAAATTTCTCTTCCACGTACGAGGTCGTAGTTCTAGCCGTGTTTTCAACTGAATCGTGTACTTCGAACCAGGTTTGTCATCTGCATGATCTCCTACTTCTCACGTACGCAAGTGTGAGGAGTCCTTGTAAGATGTCGTGTGCTGATCATCGCTGATGTTTGGGGTTTTCAGGTGTCCGTTTCCGCATATGGAGACAACTTGTGGTACTCTGCTCTCAGAGCTGCAGGTATTTGGTATATAGTAATTTGGAGGTGATAAAGAGTTGTATAGGAAATGCTTAGTATATATTTTCTTCTGTCGCTGACAGTTTTCTCTTGGGACTCGGGTTCAGAGAATATGGGATGAAATTGGGGAGTCGGACGTCGAGAAGGATAAGATGCTTGTTGAACTTGAACGAGAGTGTCTAGAGGTGTATAGGAAGAAGGTTGACAGTGCCAAAAGGGGTAGAGCTCAGCTACGCCAAGCCATAGCTGATGCTGAGGCTGAACTTGAAGATATTTGCTCTGCAATGCGCGAGAGGGACATACGTGTGAGACAGGTCAGGAAGCTGAACGGTTTATAGATTACAGAAAGTTGGTTGACTCCTTGTAACTTTCTCTTATTAAAGATGTAAAACTATATTTTCTTACAATTTGATGACCGAATCATGAAACCAGAATGGTGGTGGGAGCTTGAAAGAAGAACTCAAAACCATCATTCCACTGTTGGAGGAAATGCGTTTGAGGAGGAGCAATCGGAGAAAACAGCTCATCGAAATCATTGAACAATTGCAAATTCTCTCTGAGGAGGTTCGTGGATCTACTGAGAAGAAGATTTTTCTTGATGAGAATGATTTATCCTTAATGAAGTTGGAGGATCTGAGAAGGCAGTGGCAAGAGCTTCAAAATGAGAAGGTTCATGGCATCCATGGTTTGCTTATATCTTTTCCTCTTTTGGTTAGATTTAAGATTGTTTTATTTGTGGTAAAATGGATATGTTTGGCCAGGTTTTCCTATTACACAATCGTAATTCTTGTTCGATTTTGAGAATTTAAATGCTGGAATAAAGCCTCTTATTTCCGTGACTGACCCATGTGTGCTTTCCTCGCAGACTAATCAGTTGAAGCTGGTTACAGGGTTTCTTCATACCCTGAACTCGCTTTGCATGGTTCTAGGAATTGATTACAGAGAGAAAATTATTGAGATGCAAATTGGAATGGATGGCTCTGGTGGAATTAAAGGTATTCGTAGTGACACTGTTGATAAGCTGTCTGCTGCTATACAAAGTTTACAAGCTCTGCGGACACAAAGAAGGCAAAGGGTTTGTCATTATCATTTATTGTGCTTGTGTCCTTGTTGAATATACCATTGCTGGATTTATTCTAACAGTTGATTCGGCATCAGCTCCAAGAGATAGCTTCCGCTATTTTAGAACTTTGGAATCTGATGGATACTCCAGCTGAGGAGCAACAGAAGGTTCAGAATATCACCAGCAAAATAGCAGTTTCAGAAGAGGAACTTACAGAGCCGAACATACTGTCCGCCGACTTCATTATCTACGTATGCAAACTGTATTCTAAGAGTTGTTGCATATATTTTTCTACAGTTCTTTTCTATTTTATCCTTACCGAATCCTTCATGTTGGATTGCCATGCATTAATAATTGTGTAGGCTGAAGCAGAATTATCTAAACTTGAGGATCTCAAATTAAGCAAAATGAAAGAACTCGTCTTAAAAAAGAAGTTGGAGCTTGATGATGTGTGTAGAAAAACACATATAATTCTGGATGAGTGTTCTGCAGTGACAGATCTGGATGCTGGTAATTATTTTAGTCTCCTACATCCCCTGAATTATATAACCATTAGTTAAGGATGGTTTTATCCTCTTCCTATATACTTCATTTTGTTTTTTTTACAAATAATTCATTCACAGCTCATATCCATGATGTTTGACGTAACAATTTGCAGGAGTTGTGGATCCGATGTTCATGCTTGAGAGTATGGAGCTTCAAATTGCCAAGCTGAAAGAAGAAGCTTTCAGCAGGAAAGGGATACTAGAAAAGATTGAGAAATGGTTCGCTGCTCGCGAAGAAGAGGCTTGGCTAGAGGAGTACAATCGAGTCTGATATCTTTCACCTGCCTTAATTTAGCTATTCTCTCCTTGCATGATTTTCTAATATGGTGAAATTGCAGGATGACAACAGATATAATGCTGGACGAGGCGCGCACTTGTCTTTGAAGAGGGCTGAGAAAGCACGCATTATGGTTAATAAAATCCCAGGTATATGTTTTCACAATAGGCTTTCTCGTATTATGTTTTTAATGTTTTCATTTCTGCAGGACTATTTTATGTCTAGGTATATTTAGACGCATGCTATTGGTTGGAACTCTAGGAATGATGACAGAATAGGAAAGGATTTTGTTTACTTCTGTCTTCTGAGAGCCTATATGAAAGATAAGAGTGTAATTGGGCGTTGAATTACTTTCAATTCTGCGTAAGGGCCATGCAGTTCTTGAATTACATATTTTGCCTGTTATAACTGTTTCATATCCCCTAATCCTTTTTATGGGATGATGTTGGTTCAGCAATGGTGGAGGCATTGATCGTCAAAGCCAAGGCTTGGAACAAAGAAAGAGGATCTGAGTTTTTGTACGATGGTGTAAGCAGGAATCCTTGAATATACTCATTGTCCTTTCACTACTTGAATGGGTACAGGCAGAGTGGCCTTTCATTGTCTTCAAGTGAACTTGTTGCTTAGATTAACTTAGTCTATCCATTATTCAGGTTAGCCTTCTTTCAATGCTCGAGCAGTTCGACATTTTAAGGCAGGAGAAAGATCAGGAACGACTTAGGCAAAGGGTATGCTCCTCATACTTGATTGCATTCTGTACACTATAATCACACAACTTGACATTGCAGGACCAAAAGAAGCTCCTAGGACAACTGATGACAGAGCAGGAGGCACTGTATGGTTCGAGACCGAGTCCATCAAAGAGTGGGAAAAAGGTCCCGAGAATGTCTGCAGTTGGAGCTGCCAGCACGCGGAGAGCCACGATGGCAGTGTCAATTACTCACACCTCCAGACCAGAAAAGGCTGCTTCTCAGTCTCGAATCAATATGAAGTTTGATGGTATGGTCCAATACAACCCAAATCGCCAGCAAATTGGTTGAAGTGGTAATGACATGTCTTCCTAACTGGTGCGCAGGGGATGGAATTCCAACAAAAAAATCATGTATGAGTATTTTAAAGACACATGAAAACAAACCAGCTTTTGTCAGGAAGCCATTCTCTGCTGCTTCATCAAACAGAAACATGGTTCCAGACGAGGTGAACAAAATGCTTGACTACACTCCGCCGAGAGCACTTGTAAGCAGCAAGATGCCTCCCAAGTCCATGACTCCATCCCTGAAACAGCATTTCTCCGATGCGGAAAACCGCACTCCCAACATCATTCATTATCCTCAGCAAGTTACGCCCTCCACCTTATCAACTACTAATACCTATACTGTCATGACTCCGACAACACCTCGTGTGCCTTCTGTGGTCAGACAAATCAACACGGCTGGGAATGATACCGAATATTCATTTGAGGAATTAAGAGCTGGTTTCTGCCCATCTTGACTTACACTCAATCAGGTGTGTTCACTCATTTTTTGCTTTTCAACACCTAAAAACTTCCTCTAGTTTTAAGACTTGCAAGACATTTTTACAAGGTCAAAATACTGGATTTCTCAACTGGCTTCATTGGTTCCTCATCGTGTAGTTACCATCGTCAGGGATCTATTTCTTCTGACTAAGATGTCAACGGATATTCTGATTTTAAAAGACTTGAATTTAACTTCAGACGTCAGGGACGTGACATAATTAACCTTTGGTATGACGCAATGGATTCATTGCAAACGCGTAGACTTCACTGTCAAGCTTCTTAATTAGTGGCTTGCTGATGATTATATCCAAGGACTAATGCACTTGAAAATATTCTAGTTTCTGTCCTCAAATCTGGCACTGAGTTTTTTTACTTTTTATATCGATCATCCTAATTTCCATGAAATTGATCTTCTTGACCCTTTTAAGTCAATGCTTATGTACTCTATTTCCAGTTATATTATATGATTGACTTGACTAGATCCCTGTTTCCTCCCAACTTCCAAGCTCTTGTTTTATGGACAGTAGCTAGATAGATAAACACATCATTTATACTAATACTCCACAACAATCATGGATATGTTATACATAGCTTGCGTTTGTTAACTTGACAAATGAACCAGTTACTTGATTTTGGCATTAAATTAGTCTCCTTGTTACTTTCAGTGCAAGACTTCATGCCATGAATGTCTTCCACTCACCACTATAAAGCCTCCACCAAAATCTATACCATCCACACTCTGAGGAACGATACATAGAAGGTGTTAGTGTGTATTGTTTTTATTTTGGGTGTTTGAGGATATGGGCATGAAAAGCTATGAAGCTCTTGTCTCCAAGGTACTCTACTTTCTTCTGTCGACAGCCATCTTAGCAATGTTGGGTGTCTTCAGCTTCATATCGTCGACAGTTCCACTCGCGAAGAGCCACTCGACTCTTTTGGCTAGCACGTACGAGCATGTTGTGATGGCCAAGTCGACTAGAATGCTTGTGTTCATACTTTTTCATATCATCACTGTCATGATCTGCTATGGGAGCTCTTCCTCAAAAACCCCTTTTGATTCTGAGGTGGAGTCGGAAGGGTTACTTTCCGTGACTCCTCAAGTCCATGACCAGGAAGAGAAGGAAGAGGTGGAAGCTTGTGCTTACGGTGACATGTGCGATGAGGGTGAGGGCGGAGGTGGGCTCCGAGGGGAGGAGGAGGAGGAGGAGGATGGGTATGATGAGGAGATTGATGATGTGTGGTATGATGGGGATGACGAGTATTTCGACAGTGACGATGATGAGGAGAGTCATGGAGATTTGAGGGGAAGGATTGAGGAGTTCATAGGTAGAGTTAACAGGACATGGAAGGAAGAGTTGCTTAAAGAGAAGAAGCTTCTGTGCCTGGTGGAGGACACAGAGTCTCTGTACATGCTGGTTCCATACGAAATGGTGTAGTGAGATCGAGCTGCTGACTGTTGTCACCAACCAACCAAAGATAGTTTTTGTTCGAATTGCCAGTGGTTGATTATATAGGGTGTGTGAAGTCCTGTCCGTTAATGTAGTGTGGATGGCAACCCTACATACATCTACAACATTGGGTTCGAGTTTCATGTAGATTAGCAGTGAAGTGGTGCCTCCATGTTGGCACGTTAATGTGTGAATATAGTAACTTTCAGTACATATGGTTCAGATGGATGGTTTAGATGAGAAATTTCTAGGAGGAGACGTTGGCTGTGGACGCACTGATGCATAGTTGTCACGTGCAAAAATAAATTAAAACTAATGGTGAATCACGTGTCACTCTAACTTTTCAAAATAGGGATAAAACCCAAAAGGGACTCTGAACTAACACCGCTTACCCAATTACGGTCAGAACTACTACGATTTCCAAAAAGGATGCAATGAAAAAAAAAATTGGATTGATTTTCTAAAATAAAATTTACGATCACATTCCTAACATAATATTATTATAAGACTTAGATTTGTGTGCGAAAATTACATCGTTTGGTTATCAAAATAAATTATATCATTTTGCACACATAAAGAAAACGACGTCTTTTGGTAATCAAATGACAATATTTTTACACACAAATCTAAGTCTTATAATAATATTAGATTTGGAATGTAATGGTACATTTTAATTTAGAAAATCAGTCCAATTTTTTTTTCATTGCACCCTTTATGAAAATCTTGGTAGTTCTGACCGCAATTGGGTAAGCGGTGATAGTTCAGAGCCCCTTTTGGATTTTTCCCCTTCAAAATATTATATGACGATTTCTCATTGACAGTGTCCATAGTTCATGTAATGGACTCTATCCACCCAAGTATCATCTTCATCTTGGCTCTCCAATACGCATCTTCCAAATATGCATTTTGTGGAGACAGATCATGCAATGGCCAGGAAATCCACTCATCACTTGAACAAATCCAATCAGTTATAGCAGTCTATCAGCGGGCGAGGTACCCATGAAGGAGAGCATCAGGGACTCCAATACTAAATACTGTCAGCAATACAAGAAGTTGCCTAGAGCTTGTGGCTTAGACAATAATTTTATGCAGATGTCAATTCGAGATATATATTCAGTGCAATGAAATCAGTTTGTAGCGAGGGAGGTTACACGCAAAATAAAGATGGTATTACGTAAAATTAGCTAGTTTTACACAAAAGCAGGATAGAATAATTTAGTGAGATACGTGTTAATTAGGAATTGGTTAATAAAATTTAAAACTATGTCATTTTAATTGGCTGTCAATTGCTTGGCAGCACCAGATCTTGTTCCGTCAATCCGTGATACATTACATATAACTGGAAAATCTATCTTAGGGTGATTTTTGGTTAGATCATGTTCATCATGTATTAGTAGACTATATAGCTAATAAAGATGTAATTTTCAATAAATTAGTGTATAAGAGGTGTCAGTTTGACTTTTCAAATTTTTATGGTACACATCTTGATTGGATGTGTCCAAGCACACAGGGTGGACATGGTACATTTAAGAATTATTCTTCCAAGAGCTAGTTAATTATATTGGTTATGGATCTACTGTTAGAGCATCCCCATTCAACAAATTTAAACGTAGGTTTGTGTCATGTCACGTGATATTTTATCATGTCATCTCAACATTTTCATAAATTTTCTCTTTACAAATTTTTTGCTCATATTGAAACAAACTTTACATAAACCTCTACAAACAGATAAAATTTGATTTAAATAATTAATTATAATTAAATATGATATTTTTAATCTCAAAGCACCGTATAAAGTAAGATTATTTAATAAAAAAAGAACATAGACTATAACGGCGTTTTAAATTTAAAAGTGTTGTATATATTCTTTTCATATCATATACGACGCTTTCCAAAAGCGTCGTGTAAGTTATCCAAAGACTATATAGAATGCTTATAAGTTATAAACGTAGTATATTCTCAATTCACGAACCACTTCATGCAGATGAAACAGTTTTGTGTCAGAAGGGCACAAACCGACCTCCACATCAATACGAAACAGTTCGTAACCTGACACAAATCTCCCTTCTCCATATTTGCTTGATATTGACCTGTCGCCTGTTCGGTCATCAACATTTCATATACAACATGTTAAGTCTCCATCAGCCATCAAAAGAGAAAACTAGGTCGTCCCTGTCAATGGTCGGTAATGTGTGCAAGTTTGAATATTTTCTCTTAAAAAAGAGAGGAGGCACAAAAAAAAAATATTTCAGAAAAGCTCCTAATTATTGATGAGCTATTTAGATATATACTGCTGTCTGATTTAAAGGCATCATATCCAGTGGCGGATCCACTAGGGGTCTATGGGGGCAGAGGTCCAGAATCCCATCTAAAATATTTCACTCATGGTTAGAAAAAACTTTTTACGTATACTTACAATTAAATTTTGGATTTGCCTCCCGAATTCAAATCAAAATTTTAATTATGTAATTTTGTCTCAAAAAAAATTTTCTGAAACCACCACGAATCATATGTTATTAATAATCAATTTCTCCTGTGATTATGCGCACATATACAATGGTCTTTCTATATTCATGGTAAAAATGTTTATGGAGAGTGATTCGTTGATTACGACAAATCAGAAATGTGTTCACGCGTTATGCATCGTCTGCTCAGCATGATGATAGATTTGTAATTTATAATAAACTCGGATCATAGAAAAATTTATCTAAAATCTTTATGTAAGGGTTGGGTCGTTAGAGTATGAAAGTGCGGCATTAAAGATGGACGTATATAAAATAGGGCGAGGTTTACGAGAGAATTTTAAATGGAATGAGAATTGAGAATTCTATAGTATCTGTCCGATTAAAAAATTGAACAAAGCTTATTAACAATAGATAGTGGAGTCGTGGAGAGAAAACATGCCACAATTTGAGAAATAGTGAAGTATAATGATAGTGCAGAAAATCTCATTTTTCTGACATGTGTCCACCACATGTTATCCGCAGTCCCTTTTTTTTAAGTTTTTGAAATCAATTTATGTAACTATATATATATATAGAGGGTGGATCAGTTGAGAACCTCCTTAAATTAAGAACCGTTGTGGACAAACGTGGATCAATCATTATTTACATGAAACAACAATGTATTAATTACATGGTTTACTTTTTTGAGTTTATTTATTATTCTTTATTAATTGTATGAGATTATTTTTTATTTATTATGAAACAGATTTATTTGCCATTTTGAGATTTCATTTTATATTCAATTAACTGGATTTTTTTTGTCTAGATTCTTTTTCTAATTTACAGATTTTTTAGGAATATGAATAGTGAACATTTTTCGGACTATAGTTATTTATATTTTTATAATTTTTTTGAACAGTGAACCTCCATGTGGTGAACATACTGCAACAGTGAGCCTAAGTGGTGAACATATTGAATAATGATTTAAGCAGTGAACCTCATGTTCACTATTCATATTCCTCAAAAATCTGTAAATTATAAAAAGAATATAGAAAAAAAATCCGATAATTAAATACAAAACAAAATTTCAAAATGACAAGTAAATCTGTTACATAATAAATAAAAATGAATCTCATATAATTAATAAAGAATAATAAATAAACTCAAAAAAGGAAACCATATAACTAATACATTGTTGTTTCATGTAAATAATGATTGGTCCATAATTGTCCACAATGATTCTCAACTTAAGGAGATTCTCAACAGATCCCTCCCCTATATATATATATATAGAATGTGAATCAAATGAAAACCGTTTTAGATTTGTAAACTGTGAACTCATTAAAGGATATGAATAGTTCACAGTTTACATATCCAAAGTGGTTTTCATTAGATCCACTCCATATATATATATATATATATATATATATATATATATATATATATATATATATATATTTGAAATCAAATTTCATAATGAACAGTAAAAAATTACAAAGTTTAATTTAAGATCCATTTCCAATATGTTTTAAAAAAAAAATCTTAAAGTACAAAGTTTATATTTTATAGTTCAAAACTCAAAGTACAAAATTTAATGTTGAAAGTTCAAAATATGAATCCTGAACTTTGAATTTGAACTTTAAAGTAGCCTCTTTGTAAATTGTATTTTGTAATTTTGTACTTTTGGAAAAACACATTCAAAATGGATTTTAAATTAAAATTTAGATTTTTTATATGATTATGAATTTTAATTTTAAAAATAATATCAAAATAACTATACAAATTGATTTTAAGAACTAAAAATAAAATTAACTGATTTGCATAAGAGAGAACGTATGTGACATGTGAAAGGAGTTATGGGGACATGTGACAACTAGATATTGGCTCGTGAGTGTAGATAGTGGGATATGAGATAGCTTCTGATTAACTACAAAATTAATCTCAAATTACCCCTTGTATAATTAAACACATGACGAATTTTTGATTGAATCATCAGTTCTCAGTAACTTTATGAGTTCTCAATTGATTTTCTCCTTATGATAATATCATTAGTGTATTTTGAGGTCATGGGTTGGTCTCGTTAGTCAGATAACTGAGCACACAAAATAATTGATTATAATCATGTAATCTTAATTTAGAGTATAGTTGCCCCTGTCTATATATATATCAAATTGACGACTTCCTTTTTACAAAAACCAATTATATATATAACCCAAAATAAAGTGGTAACAAAATTACTAAGTTTGGATCCCAGATGAAGAACCTCCCTCCTCCTACATCTACAGCCAATACCTCTTCTGCTTCTAGTCATCATCAGCTAGCTTCACTTTTTTTACATATTTATCTACTCAAATGTATAAAACTAAACCCCCTCAAATTAGTCATGTAAATTATTAGAGGAGCCAAGGAACTTCAATTGTTCACTTGTCTTCTACAATCGGACACTCACAGTTGCTTAGATAGGCTCTATAAAAGAGAGCAGCCCATACTGATTCTTCAACCATCATCCTTCGAAGTTTTCGGCGACTGACCAAATAACCCTATAAGATATAAATTTCAATAAATATAAATACATATAAATGTGAGTACTCATAGAAAAGTACTTTAAGATGAGAATGAAGATTCTTATTTAGATACTTACCAGAACAAAGAGAGGACCACGATTATACACAGGTATCCAAACTTGATAAGGCGTCGATTTCTTTCATGCTCAAGCTGGTTATGTATCTCTGTTACATCAACTAGATGTTTTCCCATCTTGTATCTGCAAAAGATGAAAGTCAAAGTGATTGTAGTATGTAAACAAATTATTTCTAACGGCTAGGAAACAATATATATATATATATATATATATATATATATATATATATATATATATTGACTAGAAATTCTGACAGCAGCAAAGCAAAACTTACAATTTGATGTTATAATACAAGTAGGGCGCAGAGAGTAAAAGCATGACCCAACGACCAGAAACGAGGAAGATAAAACATGATGTAGCTTGAGCAGTCATCTCTAGCATGACAGTCTTGTTTATCCTCCCAGCCGAATCATACGTACTCATGTCTTCCAACTCTAAATCTGTCAAACACATCATCTGCATGCATGCACAAATAATAATGTCAAGACATTAATAATTATCATCCAGTTGATTGTAAGAATATTAGATGGTGGTAGATGATATATATACCTGATATCCAAGAATGGCCATAACAAATAAAAGGGTGAAGAAGGACAAAAGCCATAAGAATATGCCTTCCATAGCTTTTATCCTTCTCCACTTTCTTCCTCTGATTATTTGCTAATTATTCCAATGCGTCGAACTCTTTTATTTCTGGGACTGATCTCATCTACGGATTAGTATTTATTTCTTGATGGAAATATGTGTTCCAATTTAGTAGAGGGGAAGAGAAATAATAGCTAAACCATACCTGATTCTTTGGTCCTCTATTATACTTAAACTTAGTAAATAATCTTGACCTCTATTTCTCAGAGTTTGAAAATAAAAAATCCGTCATTTTTATTGGTAAATAGAATGCTTATAAGTTATAAGGGTCTCCCATTCCCATTGTGTTGACATCCTACATTTATCATCTCATCTTTTATTCTTATACATAATTTAATCTAATAATATAACATTGTTATACTCAAGAATGTCTGATGCTAATTAAATAATTTAACATTGTTTTAGCATGATTAAACATATTAATGTACGTGTATTTGTTAAACAGTAAAAATAATTCGATGACGATGCAAATTCCTTTCACAATATATATTTGTTAATACAAAATATAATTTAATGTGTAGAGTTGTGTTATATATATTTTTAATTTCAACTAAATATCTCTACCATGTTATGTTTAAGCTTGTTGAAGTTAGCCCACAATGATATATCCATGTTCATCTATGTCAAAACATTAGAATATTACAACCTGAAGTTACTTGATTTGAAGTATATCACCTTCAGACCTCCAAAATTTAGATTGTCTTTTTAGAAATCAAACTAATAATAAGTAGAATGGAACTAGGCATGTAATCTTAAAAAAATAGATAACTCAACAAAAATCCACCACAGACGTGATATAATTTGATTGTTCACACAATCGGCATGAATCCCACCTTGATTCAGTAAGTTGGGTCATGTGCACTCACATTATAAAATTACAATATATATTAGATTCATCATCTACCAAAAGTATCATAAGGGCAGTTCGCACTTGCTCCTAATCAACAAAAGGAGATTTTGTATCAAACTATGTTTCAATATCAATTTTTCATTCTTATTTTTTGCTGCATCATACTGAAATTCATACACAGTCAGTTCCAGTAAAATCTTTTAAAGAAAAGCTAAAAATACAAGTATTCTCAATCAATGTTAAAAAAATTTGAGTCAACCATATAACTTGGGATTAACTATTCGACTTAACTTTGACGTGAGTGAACAAGATTAATGGTATTCAATTTATCACTTATGGCTCATTTTTAATTAAAAAAGTCTAGTACTGAATTTAAAGGAATTTTTTTTTCAAATTTGCATATTTTCTACGTTGCTTAGCAATTATACACTCGCGTTGGGTTTTGTATCCGATCTACCCTCATAGCGGTTAGTATTCGAGAAGATGGATTTAATCTTCATTGGTGTTATTTGTGAAGATGTCACATGTATATTTCTTTTAAGATAGTGGCCTATTAACACCCGTGTTTAGGATTTGATAGTGACATTGACTTTAGGATAAGTTTATCAACGATATCTTTGCTATTCTTAAAAGCGATGCTGGTAAGAAACTTCGTCGCTATTAAAGACTAAATTTTGTTTAACAAACGTCGCAATTTTTATTCGCAAAGATAAGTACGCACTTCGCAATCAACAAGTGAGAAGATGTTTTTACAAACTTCGCTACTGTCGATCGTGAAGATAAATATTATCCTCGTTGTTATGAAATGCGAAGGTTCCAAGTAAGCGATTGATTAGACAGAAATATACATGTGATATCTCGCGGTTAATACCAACGAAAATTAAATCCATTTTCATAGAGATTAACCACAAAAAGAGTAGACCATATATAAAATCAAACATGAGTGTACAATTGATAAGCAACAGACAAATATGCAAATTTGAAAGAAAAAAATAATCATTGGGAAAAATAATCATATGTGACAGCTCATGCTATATTTTTTAACTTAACTCTATTTTGATCGTAAATTCACTGTTATTTACTCCCTCTGATCTAATATACATGTCGTTTAAAGTTAGATTGAGTAGATTAAAGTAATATTTAATACTATTGATTGAGCGAGTTTAATATATGAGGATTTAATGTATAGTTTTAAAATTTTGTGTAAAATGCAGAATTGATGGATTATTAATGATTTAGAATTACTTTTTTATTAATTATAATAATGAAATTATTAATGTTTAACTTTATATATTAAATATATATTATAAAAATGTAAAGTAACATGTAAAATGATGAAAAAAAATTTAATTAAATAAAAAATAAAAGATAGAAGAGTGAATATTTTCCAAAAAAGTGGTCGTGGTGGTACATAATTTTTTATTTTTTATTTTTTTTTGTAATTTCCGCATAAAATAGAATCTTCTGCTCTGTCTTGGAAAGAAAGACAAGACGAGTGAAAGAAGAGAAGAGAAACGAGAGAGAAAAAGAAGCAGCTGAACATAATCACACTCCCTGCCTCTCTCTCAATCGATTCTCCAGATGACGAAGCAGCACGCCAACTGGTCGCCTTATGACAACAACGGAGGGTTAAGCCATTCCATTCTCCTCAACTTTTTATTTCTTCTTGGAGGGTTACGCATTTGGGTGTCTGATCGGTTGATTCGTATTTCTGATTTGATTTTCAGAACTTGTGTTGCCATCGCTGGCGCCGACTATTGCGTCATCGCATCCGACACTCGAATGTCTACTGGGTACAGTATCTTGACTAGGGACTACTCCAAGATCTACAAGCTGTATGTCTCTCTCAATGACTCTGCTATTTCATTTCAATTACATGCCGAAATATACCCAGAAAGTTTTCTCCTGTTTTCGCCGGAATCTCCCTTATAATGCCTAGGAAAGGAGTCTGTGCTTGCACTGCCACTATCATGATACAACCCATTGAGTTTTGCAGCCATTGTCTTGCTGCAAAAAGATGATAACTGTTGAGCAGTGGTTTATAACGCACATGGCCCATTAAATGGTCTATAATGATCCTAATGGTTGGGTTCACACACTCATAGTCAATTGGTTTTGAGTATAGATCCAACTATATTAACATGGTATCAGAGCAGGTTTTGGCCGCACCCTTCTTATAAGTCCGAGACGGTTTCGTTCTCCGCACGAGGTCCCACTTGCTGGGGTTGAGCAGTGATTTATATCCCACATCGCCCATTAAATGGTCTATAACGATCCTAATATGTGATTGGGTTCCCCCACTCATAGTTAATTGGTTTTGAGTGTAGCTCCAACTATATTAACACTAACTTGAAACTCACAAGTACGGAATTTACAAACCATCGATCGGAAAGCTTCTTCAGTCACCAAAAAAGTTACTTTGATGACCCAAGCTGAGCAAGTATACTAGGATCCTTAGGAAGGGTGGTAGATAAAACCATCTTAACAAGTCTTGGATAAGATTTGCCCTTGAATTCCAAGCCGCTGCAGTAGTAGGAAAATACATTAGATATGGGCTGTGTATACAGAATAATTATCAAAACAATAAAATTTCCAACACGCTTCATATGGATCATAGGTTGTATCATGTGTGAAAGAACATGAGAATTTCGCTTAATTCCTCTCCTGAGTTGGGAACATATTGTGGCCGTAATTCCATAATAAAAAAGGCTTAAGCTGTTTTGCAGGCGCTTAGATTGTGTTATTTGTGTATTGTGGGTTAGAATGGGAACTCATTCAATGAGAAACAAATCGTTATTGATATTCAAGTTTTCATCTTGTTAGGTGATACAATGTTATTGTTTGCTGTGGACAATTTATCAGTAATATTTTTCAGTTGAATGATTGTTTGTTTGAACTTATTTACAGTGCCGACAAGTGCTACATGGCATCATCGGGATTTCAGGCGGATGTCAAAGCTTTGCAGAAGCACTTGAATGCAAGGCACTTGGTGAGGGCGTAATATGTTTATTTTAATAAAATCAACGCAGTGTCAGAATGAATTCAGAGGAGTGTGTATGAGTTTATTAATTTGCAAACAACAAGATTTCATGCTTTGATGATGGTTCTATTTTTATGTTAGAAGGCATTGAAAGATTATTTAATTGAAGGGGGAAACAGAAGAGGATAAAATGCATGCTTTTCTATATTATAACCATATGTTGCTTACAATACGTCGAAGTTATCTACATAAATCTGTCCCTTGGGTTATCATATCTATCTTGTACTGTCCTCACTAAAAATGGAGTAACCTTGTTGTATCAATAACTTAGATTTCTTATTCTTTTTCATACTTTCAGGTGTACCAGCATCAACATGGCAAACAAATGAGCTGTCCTGCCATGGGTCAACTTCTGTCTAATACTCTCTACTACAAGCGCTTCTTTCCATACTACTCGTTCAATATATTAGGTGGCCTTGATAAAGATGGTAAGTCCATCCATGTCGTACTCATTATAATATTTGGCTCAACTAGTGTATCAATCAGTTATTTGTATAGGGCGTTACACATAGGGGTCTTTCTATTAGTGTCTAGACTGTAGCTATTGTGAATATTTTCCCCTGTTTCATGCCAATCTATCTTGCTGGTCTTTTTCTTGCAGGGAAAGGTTGTGTTTTCACCTATGATGCAGTTGGCTCTTATGAGCGAGTTGGGTACAGTGCCCAGGGTTCAGGATCTACACTCATCACACCTTTCCTCGATAACAAACTGAAGTCCCCTAGTCCATTATTATTGCCTGCTGTGGTGTGCCTCCTTTCTCCTCCCACCTTTCATGTTTGCTGAGATTTATATTATAACTGTGCATGTTAAAATCGCATTGTTGGTGCAGGATGCGGTGACTCCTCTTTCAGAAGCTGACGCAGTTGATTTGGTAAAAACTGTGTTCCAAGGAGCCACTGAGAGGGATATCGCCACTGTAAGTTTTTATTTTATTCAAGTTACACTTATTCCCTTCGGAGAAAGTCATCTAATGTGCATATTATGTTGACCTGGTTTCCAAGCATTCAAACTGTTTCATCCCTTCTCAAATAGTTTTTCGATTCATGATAACTTGATTTCAAGGATGGAGATTCATTTGTGATTTTGTTAGTTTCTGGATTATCCTTCTTGCACCTCCTACCATAATGTGTTGAGCCTAGATCTTAAGAGTGAGACCTAGCTTTTTGGCTACCAGTTCGTCATCTTTGTATTTTATTTGGCACTTCATTGACTATTTTAATATGAACATGCAACTCCTAGTCTTCTTTTTTTTTTGTCTCGTACTGTTGATGCTGTACATCAGATTCGGGTGATCTCCACATTTTGTCAGCTCATTAATAATATTTTTTGCATGTTTTAGACTTTTGTTGGTTCTTTCATAATTTTCTTTGATTGCTGTATACAGGGAGACAGGCTAGAGATAGTTGTGCTGAGAGCTGATGGAGTTACCCAGGAAAGCATGAAGCTCAGGGAAGACTAGTGCCCATTTTTATGCATTCTTTGCATTGATCATCTACAAGGAGCTTCTAGTCGCCATAGTTCCTAGTAAGATGTAACTTTTATGACACTTAATGGGGTCATCCATGCTTGCATGCAATCTTAAATGTCCTGAAGTTTAGTAGTCTTCAATGAAATTGGCCTTGAACTTTGAATGCATCTCCAATGGTTATTTTATTTCTTGTGGATTATGTGAAACCTAGAAGAGACTGATTTTTTTATTTTATACAAGGTGATTATCTATGGTTATTTATCTGAGTTATGTTTTAAAATTTTAAGGTTGCTCAGTTAAGAGGAGTTATGGTCTCATGCTCCCTAACGTGGTGGTTGAATAGCATAAAACCAATGGTCATTCAGATTTGTATTTCGTTAGTTGATGACATTAAAAATCATTTTACCTTGGAGAAAGTGTCCATAACCTATTTTCAGAGCAAGTGTCCTATGAGTTAGCTATTACTGGAGGCACTTGGAATCTCAGGCTCTATATGAGTCAACTGAAGCTGGAAATGCCGACTGAATTCACTTTGATTATTTTCTGTTTGCATCGAACTCCATGATTCTCTTAACCTCTATGCTATTTGTCATTACCAAAAAAATGTTTTGTTTTGCGGACAGAATAATGCTTCCGCAAAGTGGCCAGTTCGCGATAATCTTACGGAGATCTTTAAGGCAAAAGTGAAGTTTTATGTGAAATTTGGAATGTATATCTTCCAGCCACATTTGGAGGACTTTCAACTTTAAATGTGCTTTGCGTCAATATTAAATAAATATTTAATAAGCACTGAAAGCTCCGGGATAGCTGGAATGAAAAGTCATGAAAAATTTATTGAACTCTTTTTTATTTTATAAAATTTTATTTTTAAAACTTTCCATCAAATTTTGTCCTACGTATCTATGCTCATGTGCTGCCAAAGATAGAACATGAGAGCCGCAAGTTGTTAGACAATACCCTAAACATTATGCCAACATCTTGTTGGTTATCTAATTTGTCTTACTCAAACTTTCTCTAAATCAAAAATAGAATTCCATCTAATTTTTCGTCTTTTTTACTTAACCATGGACTCTGACCAGCTCTTTTGAATGATCTTCAAACATTTGGATGGTCCAAAAACATTAGTGAATTTGATTGGACTCTCCTTTGTTAGTTCAGATTGTGATACAACTGCATGGTCACACAAAGTCTAGTCTCAATTCTTCTTCTCAAACTTTGGCCACCGCTTTAGTAAATTAAGACTAATAAAGAACCTGTTTGATCTGTTGCATCTCTCCGATACTGGCAAGTACAACAACCTAACAACGAAGTAATCCACCATGTAATACGAGTATAGGAATGAGAGCCCTTATATATAATACATTGAGAACTAAAGTCTTGAGAAACTTTCTTCATAAAATTAACCTACAGCTAGAGGCAAGGCTACCATCAGAAGATGAAAAAAATGTTAAGAAGGTTAATATAATGTCAATGGAGTTGTGAAGTGCTGGGAGGGACTCTCAGAGAATTAATAAAGGTTGAGATGAGTATCCAAGTGTACCAAATGTCAAGCATGTCTTCAGACATGATGAAATTTCGCCATTTAAAAAAGCAAATCTTAGGTCAGAATTAATAAATGACAGATAATTGTTCAGCACATCACCATAGTAGTGAGACTTTTTCCCACTGAAACCACATTCGTAAAAAAACATGGCAAATAGTAAAAGCATAATCAGCAACCAGAATAACGTCAGAAAGAAAAACTAAATTGTTGGAATTGCACCACAAGTTCAAAGTGGTTCTAATAAATGCAATCTTATTGTTCTTCAACACCAACTCCCCTTAGAAAGAAAACAAAAATAGTTTGGTTACAAGGTCAACGTAATTACTAATTAGTTATATTAAGTGACTAAGATAATGATAATATCATTATTAGTGTTAACAAATAATATTTATAAACTAACTTTTAATACAATAAAGTGAAAAATCATGATTGATCCACAGGGAGGTACAGAGGTTAGGTTGTTAAATATACTTGTTGGAATAGTAAAAGAACAATGGAAAGCAAATTTGTAAGGGCTTTTGAGATATTGAAATATATAAACAAAATAAGAAAACAAGAAACCAAAAATTCAAGACAAGAAAGAAATTAGTAAAAGATAGAAGCACGACTCATGTTATCAACTTGTGACTAATGTTGATCTATCAATTCAAAAGATACAAATCTTGTACCAAACCCAACAAAATATACGGCATCATGCAAATTAATGACACTGCGTAAACAATCTCTCTACTCCTAAGTCATCCTAAACATCCCTTTTCGTCATTAGGATTAAGTACAAACACCTATTTCTAGAATACAATCATGCCTCAAGATGTTATGTATGCAAGTATAAAGTGAATGCGAATTTGACAAGATAAATATGTCCAAACCTATCTAGCGTGTGTTTACCGTAGAGAAGTGATACATAACATACCAAAAGTCTGTTTATCACTTGTTTGATCGGTATTGACCCAAGTATTCATAATCAAATCAACGGTAGAATTAATAAATATAAATGACTGAGTTTTGCAACTAACATTCATAAAGATAAGCACAATAAACACACATATATGACATGAACTTTATTAAAAATCAACCCCACCATATAATGTCACAAGTTAAATAACTCAAGTCATACAAAGAAGAATTAGCCACTCATTAACATGAATGGCACATAAAAGATAAGAAGAAGACATGACACTCTTGCTACTTTGATGGAAAGCGACGAATCTCTTACTTGATGAGGAGAAATGAGAAGAGAAAATGAGATGAGGGTGAGATATAAGAATCAAGAGAGACTTCATATTTATCAAGACAACTAAACCGTAAGCCTAATAGAATTAGGACTATGAATGCTTTACAAAACTTTCCAATAACATCTTGATATGCATCCTTGAATATATCTTTAAAAGGATATGGAAACTTCATCTTTATCACTTGGAAATCGAATGGAAGAAATCAAGAAAAGTTATGAAACTTGTTTAGAAGAGAAAATCTTTTGCACTTCTGGCACTTGGGAGACAAAATCTGATGTTGACCCACAAAATTTGTAGACAAATCTCCCATCTTTCCTACATAACTTGAATCATCAAAATCGACATTTGTATACTTAAGTTATGATCCTCTGAAATTAATAGTTAAGTGCTGCAAAAAACAACCCAAATATGTTATGCAATTGAGAGTGAAATGGATTACTTTACTCTTTCATTAAACCTTTTAGTTACGAGGTTGTCTTAGGAGGAGAGAAATGGAGGATTTCAAAAAATGATGTGTGATATGCTTTGGTAGGAAATAAATATAAGAATTTGAAGATCGTAAAATCAACCCAAATATGTTTTGATAGTATAAAGTTTTTGAAGAATTTGGATTGAAAAATATTTATACATAACAAGATATCAAATTGTAATTATATTGTCATATTCGAAGTTTATAAAACTATTAGAACTGTGTTAGAATAAATTATATTAAATCACCTTCTCAATTCTTTCTACCTACTAACTCCTAAGAAAAACAACCTAAATTTTATTCTCATATTTTTCTAATTCCTTTCATTTCACTTTTTTTTTCCTCTTTTCGTCTCAAATACTTCCCTATTAAATCCAGCACTCAAGAACAAAGTTACAGTGATGATTATAGCAAAACCTCTAACTCCGGACACAGGTTTGGAAATTTAGTTCTTCCCACTCAATTCGCATGGGGAACTTTTTATGAGAGAGCTTAAGGTGGAATGGTTTTGAAGGCCTGAATCCTCACTTTAAATCTCATTGAAAAGTAAAGAATATAGAACGACCAAGCATGTAATCCGCAATCGAATGGTTCTGAATGAGACTTGAATTAATTTAACTTGGTAAGCGACGCTGTTTTCAGAATGATGGCGGCATAATCTGCTGTCATTCTTCCCAAAAAGGTGCAGGCACCCGATCAAGGCTGCCAATTATCTAGCACTGACCAGTTCTATTTCGTATATGAGCCACGAGTCCGGAGGTATGTTCTCCCCATTGCCTTGGCTCCCATACCTGCACCAAACAAATAGTTTTTTTATTAAGACGACAACAGCTGATAAATAAAATGGGAGTTGGAATTGTAAATAAAAAGTATATGACAGACGCATGGAACTGACCCTAGGGCTGGAGGAATCGTTAGACGCCTTTTGCCACCAGCTGTCATGCCTGAGGATTTCATTACACACTATTTTTTAGGAAACTTCATCGGTCTAATGATGAACTCAGCAACCATAACAAATTTGCAATTAATTGAAAATTACCTTCGATACCTATATCCCATCCATCAATCACTTTACCCGCACCTATAGAAATAGTTAGAATGAATATGTCAATTCAGGATGAATAAATTTGCTGCTCATGTATGAAAAAACTTTGCAAAAGAAAGGTACCTAGGCGGAACTTGTAGGGAGACTCATCAATGTTTGTTTCGAACACTGACCCATTTTTCAACTTCCCAACATACTTAATCTTTACCTGCAGAGATATATACAGTGCATGAGAAGCCATATTCGACTCAAAAGGCACATTCTAGATTGTCCATAGACTTGCCTTTTTTCCTCGGCAAGCTACTTTTCCACCTTCTTTACCCTCTTGAAGCTCTTCAATAATCAATCCATTGGACAAAGTCTTAATTTGGGATGCACTGGGCTTGCAGACACTGCCTTTGATTTCACCAGGGATCTCATTCCCATTTTCACCATGCAAAAGAGGCATATGAACTTCATCATTATCTTGCAGCACTTTAGTTTTCTTTTTCTTCTTCTTCTTTGTGAGTTCTGATTGCTTTACACCATTCTCAAATTGAGGCTGTAATTTGTTGCACATGTGTGATTCATTATCCACATCGTCGCTCTTTTTGACAGGATTGCCTTCTTGTACTTCCACTAAATGATCTTTTTTCACTTTCTTGGTCTTTGGACCTTCTTTCTCATCTGCTTCATCTGGAGAAGATCTTTTCAAGTCAATTCCCCTGCAACACAAAGGAAATAAAACTTACATGGGAATAAGAAGATTAAACATGACCATATGTAATCTGAAATTGCAGAAATTTATAGTCCATTACACAATTATCTATAGATAACACAATGTGCAGGTCCCATGCAACAAAGTATAACATTGATGTCAGACCCTGTGTTTGCTAAGAAACCAATGAAACAAATCAGCATGAGGGAAAATTGGTTCATCGGCAGAAATTTCAGAATGCAAGTGTTGCACACATGAATTGGGTGACACTTACATTGTGATCTGTTGATCTCTCACCGTTGAACCATTTCCCATGCTCAAAGATTTTCCATTGTTTTTAGATGCCTCAAAATTCTCTTCTTTCTGCTCTCCTTCTGCTTGCTTTTTCTTTACGCTTTCTCGAATTGATGTATCGCACAAAGAAACTGGAGCAAAGTCATCATCATCACTTTCTACTATCAAGGCACGACTTCTGCGGTTTACGTTTGTTTTTGGTTGAGGAACATCACTGCCAACAGGCTCATCCACTTGATGTTTCTTCTTGAGTCGCTTTCGGCTTTTCTCTTTTGTTGGCTTACCGACACCATTTTCCTCATTAATGTCTGCAGTTTCAGCAAACAAAAATAAACTATGAATCATATAGCTTGGTCACAGGTTGATGCACCTTTACACTTGATAGTCTATACTATACCCTACATTTACGCACTCAGGAACTCCATAAGCGAATCTTGGATATTATATAACATAAGTAGTATTGCTGAGATGCAGAAATCAAAATCTGAATACTAGGCTGGACTATTTTTGATGGCGTCTTAAGCAGAACAGTCTACCATAAAAGTAGCTAGATTGTACAAAAACTCATGCCAGAAGCACCAAACTCAACTGGCTTTTAGAGTCATCTACAATGGATAATTTGGCCCATCAACTATTAGATTTCTATAATCCGTAAGTCTGTAGATAAGGCTACACAAGTTGACTGAAAGAGTAGGAAGTAGATAGTGGCACTACATACCTCTATCATTTGAAATTGGTGAAGGAGAATGGTGTTTCACATCACCATCATCTATGAAGCTATCTTCATAGTCATCATCCTCGCTACAGTGATCTGATTCCTCATTGTCTGAATTTGCTATATCCTCACCATAAGATTCTCTACTCACTTTAATTAAAGAATGTACAGAAGTTTTCATAAAACGCATAAGTCAGCATCCTGCTTATTCTACAGACAAAAAGCGAACCACAAACGTGCGAAGGTCAGAATTTAAGAAAAGGATACGATTCTTCATCTCCACCCAAACGGGGACGAGAATGCAGATAATAACCGGTGAGATGGACACTGAGAGGACCAATCACAGAAAATACGACATCCTGCGCCTCCTCAAACTCCAAATCGAGCCCACAAGACTCGGTCTTTCCAGGTAATAAAGCACACAGGAAAACCGGGTACTTATCGCCCACATTACACTGTACTAAGCTCTTGTTGGTCCCAGAACCTATCCCCAATGTTGCCTGGTCAATCACAATAAGCATAGCAGACTGAAACCAACTTCTAATTCCAACCCATTAATAAAACAACACCAATTTACAAGTACATAGTGGTTCAAAATCTGTAAGAGTAGCAACAAGTCAACAACCTGTGATATATGAAGCCTTCCTTTTGAGGGTTTTGAAAAGTGAGTGTAAGGGTTTCCAGGCTTCACTTCAATTCCTGCAAAGAGAAATATGTTTAAGAAGCGAAAGTTGATCGTCGTGGCAGCAGCAAAATACTTGGCGAAAGAAACGATTGCGTGATGGTGCAGAATCGAAAGAGTAAAAATAAGCATGGGACAAAAAATGTATACGAACCCCAGAAAGCCATGCTCTGATTTCATACAAAAACTAACAGGCACACAGAAGCTCTTCCGCTTCCCTCTTTCTTCTCCTTTTTTTGAAACCCTACAAACTTCTGTATTGCGTCACGTCTCGTTTTTATATGCGCAATTAATTAATTTTTTCACCTCTAAATTACTACCTAAGTGAGTATTTGATTATTAAAGAATTTTTAAAATACATGTTCAAATTTGGATCGTATTTAGATTGATCTAATAAAATATCAATATATACATGATAAACAAGTTTTTAAACGAATTTGTTTGAGATTTAAAATACTATTTGTTAAAAGTCAAATTTCTTTCACCAATAACTTTACAAATATATAAGAAAAATCATAATTGAATTCATAAACGAGCCTCACATGAGGTTTTAATGAGCTTAAATCAAGTTTTTAACAAGCTCATAATTGAGCTATTCGTGAACTTAAACGATTGAGTATCGTTCATGTTCTGCTCGTATATTTGGCAAGCTTTAAAAATATTTTTTGAATTTTACTCCGTTTATTTTTGAACGAGTTTTCGCGAAGTATGTCCTCAAACAACTCATAAGTATATTTACTTGCACCTAATCTGTTAAGGATATGGCGTTGAGCAACGTCGTTATGTGAATGCGGCAGGTGCATGTTCAATTATGGGGCGATGTGGCGTTGTTTGATGAAGCGGGAAGTTGAGTTTCAGAAGTGGTGGGAACGTCAGTGTCAATGTCTTGTGGCAAGTCCAATTGCTTCGGTTTGTAGTTCAAAACGACGTCTACTGCAACTCTTCTTCCCTCTTCTCCCGTATTTAAACCCCTGTGGACTGTATATTTGACTTATCTTTGGCAATCCTTCAATACAAGCTGCAAGTTTAATAATGAATATGAAGTTTGCGGGGCTTATGGTTTCATAACAAGGACGATGTGATCTCGTCGCCAGAAATTTGGTAAAGTTTTTTTATCTTGTTTGAGTTTGATCAGTGACTTTAAGAGTACAATTCTTAAAGATTTGTTGTTCAGTCTCTCTTGTGATAGTAGAATTAAACCGTAAAGTGTGATATAATGTCACTTGAGAATAATATACTGAATATTGATCATCAAATGACTAATGATCTGCCTGAAAACTCCCCTGATAATTATCAATAGAAACATAGATTACCAAATTTGTCAAGATCCGAACCGACTTCTAATGCCAAATTTGTATGAATAAACCCTAAGCATCCATTCTATGTAGGAGCATGTGATTTTACGGGCATAAAGATAGCTGACATAACTCTACTGGGAAGCGAGCAATTATAATTGGACTACCACCAAGAAACAAGTTAAACTTTGTTCTTGAAACTGTTCACATACCTACAGAGACTTCATAATTGTACATGAATTATGTGGGTTGTAATGACATTGTGGTTGCCCAGATTTAAAGTACACTAGCTACTAAAATGGAAGTTGTTGTTGCTTATGAGTGAGCTGCTAAAGGTTGGATGTATCAAATGTTTTTCTTCATAGGGACTTACTTGAATAAATATACATGAGTCTACCCTCAGATAGAATCCTTTAGAGGAGAAACAATTTTAGCGTACTGTGTGCCACCTAATCAAATCATTGTATTGGTTAAAACAGACCCAGAGATAATGATTTGCCTCGTTTTCTTTAGTATCACTCGAGTATGAGTTCATTCAGTCCCCTATTGATCATTCTTTATCTACTCACGGCATTGAAAACTCATTCACATCCCTCTTTGTGTATATTCATGATATCATATTGACTGGTAATTTTGCAATAGGAATTCAAAATCTTAAAACGATATAGCTTGCTACTCATCTCAACATCAAAGACATGGGTCCTTTCAAATACTTCTTGATTCTAGAAGTAGCTCATTCGTCCAAGGGTCTTTATGTCTGCAAGAGGAATTATGCTCTTCAGATGATGGCTGATGCAGGCCTTATAATAGCTAAAGTTGCATCGTCTCCAATGAATTCCTTAAAGAAGTTGGTTGTTGATGACTCTGTCTCATGACTGATCCAGAATCTTAATGGAGGCTTGTTGGACGCTCAGTGTATCTGACAATCATTCATTCGAATATCACATTTGCAGTCCACTCATTGAGCCAATTTCTTAGTTGTTCAAATGATAGACATTAGCAAGTTGTCTTGTATGTAGTCCGCTATCTAAAAGAGACTTATGGACAAGATTAACTATTTTCTGCTCAGAATCAATATTCTATTACAGCCCACTGTGATTTTGATTGGGGTGCGTGTTCTCAAACTCAAAAAAGTGCCTTTGACTATTGCATCTTTTTTGGTTTTTCACTGGTCTCATGAAAGTGTGAGAAACAAAGCATTGTTTCAGATCCTCAACGGGGGCTGAGTATAGAGCCATCACAAACACCACATGTGAAGTAGTCTGGTTGCTTGAGATGATTCATAGTCTCACTGTCACCAATCTCACTCCAGTCGCCCTCTACTGTGACAGCCAAGCTATAGTGGCCATTGCAAACAATCCAATTTTTCATTAAAAAACCAAACATGTCGAGAACGATTGGTACTTAATTCGAGATCGTCTTTATGACTCTACCATTGTTACTCGACCTACATCGATGCATGACCAACCAACTGACATTTTCACGAAGCCCCTCTCGTCTAGGGGTGTAAATGTGGATTGAAAGTCAAATTTGGGTTAGTTTCTCATAACCCAAATTCATATATATATATAACAGAATAGGATGTCTGCACGACGCTCCCTGCGGTTCGGTCCGGTTCGGTTTGGTTTAATTCGGTTCGGTTCGGTTTCAGATTTTAAAAAATCATTCAGTTTACAGTTTATATTTTAAAAAGGGATGACTAAATTTGGTTCGATTTTTAATTTTTCTCGAACCGAACCGTCGGGACGACGAGTGCCTTTAATCGTTCAGTTTACAGTTTCATATTTTAAAAAGGGATGACTAATAATTTGGTTCGATTTTTAATTTTTTTCGAACCGAACCGTCGGGACGACGAGTGCCTTTACTCGTATGTAACAAAATAACTCAATCCAAATTCAAAATAACGCAACCCAAATTCATTGTTAATTTGGGTTGAATTTGGGTCAAACCATTTACTTTCATTAATAAAGAATTAAAAAATTTAAAATAAATTTTTTTTAATTTTTTAATTTTTTTAATTTTTTATTTTTTATATATTTGTAATTCGGATTGTGTTTTACAATTTGAGTCAATCCGAATTCAATTTGTACAACTCAAAGACCAACTCAATCCATAAAGTACAACCCAAAATCCAACCCAAATAAAATTATTTAATCCAAATTCAGTTAAATTGAGTTTATTTTAGGTTGGATTTTGGATCAACCCAAAACCTTTACACCCCTACTCTTGCCTGCTATTTTTCAGAAACTCTTTCTCAAATTAGACTAGTTCAACCATAACCAAGCCTCTCTTGAGGGGTGTTAAGGATATGGGGTCGAGCGACGTCGTTATGTGAAGACGACAGTGCAGGCTTCAATGGGGAGCGATGCAGTGTCATTTGATGAAGTGGGAAACTGTTTCGAAACAGGTAGGATCATCGTCTTTTGTATCTTAACAACAAATCCAATTATTTCTCTTTGTAGGTTAAAAACGGCATGCATTTGCTGCTACTTTTCTTCCCTCTTCAGAACCGATTGGACAGAGAGCCAGACCAAGTTCCAATCTGGTTCACTATTTCTTACCGGATTGCAAGGTAAACCTGGTTGAACCGGTGAATCGGCCGGTTCAACACTATAACGGTCAAATCGGACCGTTTCATTACGAACCGGTTTATTATTAATTTCATATTAAACTAATTTTTTTTTATAGAGAAAGATGAAGTTTATTAAACTACCGGAAAAAGCCACCGGCGCGGCTAGGGTTCCGACGCCGGGCAGAATTGCCTGGCTACAATGGACCAGCTACGATCTAATAACAGCAAAAGCCACTAAGCGCGGCTTAATCTATGAATGCCCGCAGCGTCCTCTTTGATCAGCTTCCTCACCTTTGGAGGGCAGCCCGCCAGGTTAGAGATGACTGACAGGTCGTGATCCTCCTCCACCTTCGCCAGCTCGACGGCCGCCAAATTCTCTTCCCGCGTAATCCATTGATAGCAGCTTTGAAATCTCAGAGCCTCAAAATCCCGAGCGATATCTTCACAGGACCAAGGAAACTCTCCCTTCCCCTGATACGCTTGGACCAACCGATGGGTGTCATTCTGCACCACCTGGATCTGATAATTGAAAAGATTCCCAGAAGAAACCCAATCTTGATAGCTAGCATCGAAGCATAATAATCATCCTTAGGTTGCTGAAATTTAAAACAGTAGGCTTTTATCAACTTGCCGTCTGGCGATCTGAAAATGTCGCCGCCCTGAATAGAGTTGTTGCTCTGTTCACCACTGCAATTCAAGGTTATTCCTACTGAATCTCCTGTCCATCTGACCCATTTCTTGATAACCAACCTTGCTGGAATAATAGAAATCCCCAGACAACTAAGAGTAATAGAATCTATCCACGTTACCTTCCTTTGGACTTTAATAATGCCAGACAATCGTTGAAGATGAGATATAATTTTGGCCACAAGGTTAATTCCCGGCTACTCCTCCTCAAACCTGCACTTGTTTCTCCACTTCCAGATTTCCCAAACTGTGATCACAAAGGTGAGAATACGAAGGCAACCAAACTGCGACTCTGTTCGGGCTGAAATAATCCATCTCCTCGCAGCATGGCTAAAAGAACCAACATGGTAAGGAACCGAGAAAATACCACCGAAATACTTCCATAACCCTTGAGCAGTGTCACTTTGAATGAAAAGGTGATCGATGGTTTCCTCCTTATGCCGCACACAACAAACACACTTAGACGCAAGAGGAACTTGAGCTGATCTAATAACCGAATCGACAGGAATAGCTTTTTTCAAGCATTTCCAAACAAAACAACTGCATTTTGAGGGAATCCATGTTTGCCAAAACTTCTCCCACCATTTAAACTGACCAGCAGAGGAGGGAAAGAAAACTTTCCGGAAGCTCTGAGTGGAAAAAACCCCATCTGCAGACTCTTTCCAAATTAACTTGTCTTCCCTATTATGAATCACAATGCTCTCAGCAAAGTTCTTTAATGGAATCCAAGGCTTTCACCATTTAGCCACCTCCATTAAATACAAACTTATGGTGGGAATCAAACCTAAGCCCACCTCATACTAAGACAAGGCTTTCACCATTTAGCCACCTCAATTATGTTGTTAGACACCAGTCAACTTTAAATATATTACATTTTAACCTTTAATTAGACCGACGGTCAAACCGGTCGACGCGGCCAGTCCGACCGGTGAACTGTGAACCGGAAGCATGATCAGTTCCGTCTCTGGTCCAATTTTAATCAGTATACTTCTCATAGTTGAACCGTTACTGATTGTGTATTCGCAAATCAAGTTAAATTACAAGTATGAAGTGTGCGTGACTTCTTTCAAAATATAATATCATTATTCAAATTTTGTAATTGAATTATATACATGGATTCTTCGGTTTATTCTCATTTTTGCTGTACCAATTTATTTTTATTTATTAAAAAACAAAATTTCACCACGAACTTTTTGTATAAAGAATGAAAAAAATTCGAATATAAAATTCAGATATAAACCAATTTTGCTGTATCCATCTATACAAAATTTCAGCTCGTTTTTGTTGAATTATATGCATGGACTGAGTTAATTGTAGAAAGATATGAAAAAAATAAAGAGATAATTATAATAATCATAGATATCGCCTCTGAATGATTCAGATATAAAATTGGTAACAAATCATTTAGGCTTTCCAAACATTTATTAAGAGAAAAAGATTAAGTACTCGGTTCACTGAATATTTAAAATAATAAAAAACAACCTCTAAATAAAGTCAGATAAGTGCAACAAAATAAGATTTTAATCATGCGAATTAGTTAACTAATTACTCAATTTTATTTTGTCTTTAGGCTAAAAAGAATATATTTTATGGAACCCGACATAAACTTGATTTTAAAAATATGTCTGCACACTGAGCTCACATGATTACAGAAACGGTGTTTACGGCACGTGTCACCTCACCTACTACGCACATGATAATTAGATAGAAATGCATGATGTGCATCGACAGTGTTGACCTGGCTGCCTGGAATTCTCTAGCTGAACCATTCATCTCTCAGCGTCAGCTGGCTGAGAGCCATGGAGGTTTGCTCCTGTCCTGTCGATCAATTTCTTTCTCATTATATTTTTGTTAAGCACAGTGATATTATCCTTTATCGCTTATTGGAAGTTTGAAAGTAATTCTAATGTACAGTTGAGTTATCCCACTCATTGTCAATTAATTTTAAGTGTGTCCAACTAATATACAATTTTTATCATATTCTTGAATTCACATAAAACTGGTTGTTGGGTTTTTCTTCTCTGAGGTTTGCAAAATTCATGTAAGCAAATTAAATGTAAACAGATTTGCATCGTAGCGCGCCAGATGCCAGTTCAGCTACTTTGCTATATGCTTGAGCTGAATTTGAGTGAGATTAGAGATGGCTGGCTATTCACCTTTGAATGACTCAACTTGCAGATAAGCCATGGTGATTCGTCGCCAAGCACCAAAATTGTGCTTTACTCTTACTGGAAGAGTTCATGTTCATGGCGGGTCAGATTCGCTTTGCGGCTCAAAGGTCTAACCAAACCCTGTCTGTCTATTCGCTTCTCTGACTCTATTTATTGCTTTCGTATTCTCTATCCTTATTATGTGTGTTGCAGGACTTGCTTACAAGTATAAGGCTGTAAATCTTGCAAAAAGAGAGCACTTCAGCCCAGGTGAACCACAGAAACAGATGTCTGCCTATGTGTAGCCGATGAATAAGAATTTCAGGATTTCTGCTCTCCCATCTGCAGAATTTGAAAAGCTAAATCCACTTCACTTCGTACCTGTGTTAGTCGACGGCAGTGTGGTGGTTGCAGAATCATACGCTATCTTACTGGTCAGCAATCTTTTCCCATTGCAAAGCAGGAGTCAAATAATGTCTGTCGTTTTTTCTGAATCGGATATATCTCAGGAGTGTTACAATTGATGATGTTTTTTGAGTTGACATATGTTGTCTATTTGATTAGTATTTGGAAGACAAGTATCCTCAAATCGCCCTATTACCTGCAGATCCTAAGCTAAAGGCCATAAATTTGCAGGTCAGTTGGTTGATGTCATCTTGTTTCTCAAGAGAGCCATAATTCATTTTGTTGAAGTAGAATAGCATAGGCACAAATTTTACATGAATGGGGATCGACCAGCGTGTCAATAAGCTTCTCAATTTGATGTTAAAGACTGTAATGGTCGTGTGACGGCTGTGTAATTTGCAGATAGCTAGTATCATCAACTCCAGCATACAACCATTTCATATGCTCGGAATCCTGGTACTGCTTTGTTTCTATCATGATGTTCGCTGCTCGCTTGATCTTCATCATCTAAATGCTGACTTATCTGGCAGAAATGTCATTACTTTTCCCATTGTTGATAGAAACGTATTGAGGAGATGTGTGGCCCTGAGGAAAGTCGTTCATTTGCTCAATCCAATATCGACAAGGGATTCCATTGTAAGTTTTTCTCTTCTCTCCCATAATTTCCTACCTCTTAACAGTTATTTCTTCTCCGGAACTCGTGCATTTGATTAAGAAGATGCTTCGTTTGAAGTTCTGCGATCAGTATGACTGCTGACTTGATTTTTAGGTCTTGAGAATCTACTGCAAAAGAAAAGTGGTAGATACGCCACAGGGGAACAATTGCACATGGTCTCTTCGAATCTGTTCTTTTTATCTATCAAATTCATTCGATGTCAAACCTAATTTGCTGAATGTAGATATATTCAAACGCGCAGGCAGATGTGTTTTTGGCTCCACAGATAGCTGTAGCCGCGGACAGGTTCGGAGTTGATATGGTACACTCTACACGCACTACTGCATTCGTAGCCTTTCTAAGTAATGGCAAGAATGGCTGAATGCCTTTTTCTTGGCTATTCTTAATTCTTATTTGATGCATCCATCTCCACATTTCCAAAAGCTTTCGGCTATGTATGGTTGAGGAAAAGTTCGGTAGAAAGAAAATTTTGGTAGAAAATAAGAAGGAGAATCAATGAGATAATATGAGAAGGAATGTTTGTATGAAATTTAGATGGAAAATAGTTTAAAATAAAGAATGTTTTAGCTTTTTTCCACCATTTTTCAGCCTCAACCAAATAAGGAAAAATAGGATAGATTTCACGGAGAATCCACATTCCCTCCAAATTTTCCTTTCCACTAAATTTTTCCTAAACCAAACACACCCTTACTGTGATCGGTTTAGAGAAAATGAGTGAGAAAGAAAAATGTGAGTTTAAGTTTGATGAAGTTTCATGTTTCGTTTAGAAATTGTTAGGGAACGAAAATTGAATAAAAATTTAGAAAGGAAAGTTTTAAATAAAAGAGTGTTTTAGTATTTTCTTCCTTTTTTTTCGGGAAAAATTCAATGGAATTGATGTGGATTATTTTATTTCGCTTGACATTTTTCTTTTTCTCAAAATTTTTTCTTAAGCCAAACATATAAGCTGAATTCCAAGACTTCGTACTAGGACATATGATGGAGTGTTTTCCACTGTGTATGCAGTCTAAGTTCCCAACACTTGGTAGGATATATGAGGCATACAAGCTGTTACCTGAATTCCATGACTCCAGTCCTCAGAAACAACCAGATGCTGAGAACTGAGTTCATAATCAATCATACATCAATGTCCCAATTGGCCTTGTTGCGACTTGTGTTCTGGTTACCGTTGTATTTGAAGAAAGTAGTTCGTTAAGTGTTATTGCACAGGCGTATTTTGAATAAGTAAACTTTTACAGCAAGCCCGTCTAGCTCAGTTGGTAGAGCGCGAGGCTGCAATTTTAAAGCATGTTTTGGCTTACCACTATATTAGTCGGGCATTGCTCATGTCTTTTGCGGATAATTTGGATGTTTTCAAGTATTTTGTTATACTTTTCTATACTTTCACATGTTGCTCTGTTTTGCATTTTTTATGGATTTTTGTGATTATTTTTTTGTGTTCAGTGGGTCCATAGTCCTCTGTATGCGACTGATGCGATACTGAAGCCAGAGGAAGCTCTGCAAACTCCTGAATATAATGATACCTGATTCCAATTTGCTTGCACCTACCATGGAGTACTGGATTCTTGGCTAATACAATAGCCGACTTATTATCACACATAATCAATATGGGCTCCTCATGCTTGTGTTTCAAGTCTTCCAATATCTGTCAAAGCCAAACTGTTTGACAAACTGCGGTAGTTACAGAAATATACTCTACTTCAGCTATAGAAAGAGCAACAACATGTTGCTTCTTCGAAGATCATGAAATCACTCTATCTTCCAAGATCGAAAGCATAACCTGATCAACTCATTAGAGTTTCTACATCACCAACCTAATCACTGTCTGAATAACCTGTTAAATAAAAATCATTTGTGTGAGAATATAGAATTCTGTAATCTTGTGTTCCACTAATATAACGGAGTTGCTTTGCTGCTAGCGAGTGTGACTGCTGAGGTTGCTCCATGAACCGGTTGATGAGTTCCACTCCATACACAATGTCCGACCTAGTTGAAGTTAAGTAACGAAGACTTCCAACTATACTCTTGTAGTAGGTGGAGTTTACCATCTCTCTTGTTCCATCCTTCTTCATCTCAAGCCTCTCAGCAACTGGAGTACACACAACCTTCATTGCCTCAAATTTGAACTTCTTCAAAATTTCTCCAACATACTTCTTTTGAGAAATGAAGACTCCATGATCAATTTGTTCAACCTCGATGCCGAAGAAGTAGGACATCAATCCCATGTTAGTCATCTCAAATTAACGAGTCTTCGCCTCCCTTAACTCGATAAACATCATCTCTGACCTCCTGGTGAATATAAGATCATCCACATACAAGCATACTATCAGCATCTCACCGTCTACACTTGTCTTGATGTACAATGTGTGCTCATAAGGACACCTATGAAAACCATTCTCCATCATATACGTATCAATCCTCGTGTACCATGCTTGCGGGGCTTGCTTTAGTCCGTACAATGATTTCTTCAGTTTATAGACATTGCTCTCTTGCCCTTCCTCAACATACCCTAGTGGTTTGTTCAACGTACACCTCTTTTTCTAGAATTTCATTCAGGAATGCTGACTTTTCATCCATCTGGTGTAGCTTCCACTTGTTCTAGGTTGCAAGTGCTATAATCATTCAAATGGTATCTATTCTAACAACTGGTGCAAATACCTCAAAATAGTCAATTCCAGGCTTCTGTTTGTAGCCTTTCACCACTAACCTCGCCTTCAAATAGTCAACTTGACCATCATGGATGTACTTCGTCTTATACACGCATTTCACTTCAATTGCCTTTTCCCCAACTGGCAAAGGCATCAGCTCCCATGTGTCGTTCTTCTCTATGGATCCAATTTTTGCATCCATGGCATGAATCCATCCTTTGTCTTTTGCTTCCTCCTAGAATGTTACAAGATCACAATTTACAAGCAGACAAAAATTAACCATAGCCTCATCACCACTATCGTCCTCATCTTCTCGAGTGACTTCGTAGTCTCTCAAAAGAATGGATAGCACTATGATTCGGCCTGGACGTCTAGTGGATTCTGGATCAGCTGGTCGGTCAGGTGATTCAATTGGTTCACGTATATTTTCCACTGGCTCCTCCTCAATGAGATACTAGCAGGTTGTCTAGCATCCTTCTGTAACCATTCCCAAGACTCATCTTAAGCGAACTAGACATCTCGGCTGATAATCAAATCTTTTGTGGTCAGATCATACATCTTGTACCCCTTCGTATCAGCACTATATCCAATATACATCTTCTGCTCTTGTCATCGAGATTCCTCCGCTGCTAGTCTAGTACATGAGGATATCCCACACACCCAAATATACGCAGGCGGGAAACATTTGGCTTCTCTCCACTCCATGCCTCATATGGTATCTTTTCATGAACCGCCTTCGTTGGACATCGGTTCAATAAGAACACCGCACAAGCTACAACTTCGCCCAAACTAGTTTTGGTAGCTTCTTGAATTTCAACATGCTTCTGGCCATCTCGAAGATTGTTCGAAGAATCCTCTCAGCTATGCCATTCTGCTGAGGTGTATAACTGTTGGCCAGCTGTCTCTTGAGTCCTTCGGTTTTATAGTAGTTTGAGAACTCATTAGAAGTGAAGTCTTCTCCTCGATTGATCTTAGCGTCTTCAGAACATAGCCGCTTTATTTTTTCCATAAAGGTATTAAACTCTTTGAACTTCTAGAAAGCCTCTGACTTTTATTTCAAGAAATAGACCTAAGTCTTTCTTGAAAAATCATCAACTAGGGCCATCATGTACCGCTTTTCTCCAAGAGACTCTATCTCTACTGGACCGCAGAGATTTGTATGAACCAACTCCAATGGATGGTTTGCTCGCCTCGCCTCGCCTTTCCAACTGGAAATGACTGTCTTTGTTGCTTCCCAAGCAAGCATGTCTCCCATGGCTGACTAGGTACTTCAATGGACGACAATCATGTCACCATCTTCTCAGAAGCCAATAATTTCAACCCTTGAAAATTTAGGTGGCCAAATCTCAAATGTCACAGCCATCTGTTGTCTTTCACCATCACCTGTAAGTTCATTTCAGCTTCTTTTTTAAGAATTCATGAGAACATCCGATTCTTCTTTATTTGGACTCTAGAAATCATCCTCCTATATTTGTCTTTAATAGTACAAAATCCATCTCTGATAGAGACATTATGACCATTCTCTAACAGTTGTCCCAAACTTAGAAGGTTCCAGCACAAATGTATCGTCATTTGTCTGGATCTGGATTTTACTTTTTCCTTCGATTTGGATCTTTGATTTGTTTTCGAAGCTGACTTCATTGAGCAGATTCATGTGGACAAAACAATATCATTTAGTATAATGTTTAAGATCAATTGATTTGATACACTACCTTTGATCATATTAAGTTTGCAGAGGATTATGGTTGATTGAGTAGGAAAAGATGTCGATTTATTTATGTGGACAAAACAATATCATTTACATTGAAGACAAAATGACGTATATTTTGTGCACAGGTCTAATTCATAGACTATATTAGTTTATAAGTAACACTGTAATATTTATTTTAGAAAATCAACCTAATTTTTTTTGCACCCTTTTAGGCAATTTGGGGACTTCGGACTGTAATTGAGAACATGGTGGTAGTTCAGAGCCCATTTTCAATTTTTCTCATTATTATAAATACAAAATAAAAATTTTAATTTATACTATTGAAAATTGATAAGATTTATAAATATGAAACGGAAGAGATAATTAATTTTGTTAGAAATTGATTAGAGTTAGGAATTTTATTTTAGGTAGGTTACTAAATTACTGTTTTTATAGGATTTTGAATCATATTTCATTTAATATTTGTGCCCCCTGTAAATTGGATGTTCTGGTAGCATAAGACAATTGAGAGCGGCTTAGAGAAGTTCTCCATGAGGATTCAAGAGAGCGAGTCAATGAGAATTACCAGGGAGAAGTCAAGAGGAATTTTTCTTTAGCGCTGGAGGATTTTGTATGTTTTTGTTAGAGAAAACCTATTGGAGAGTTGAGAGATTTGTATTCGAGAGTGTTAAATAAAGGACATACATTCTTGTAATACATATATATCAATAGTAGAGATCGTGGATGTAGGCTTTGTTGAGAGCTAAACCACATTAAATATATTATGTCTTTCTTTTGTCATTTATTCATATTATTGTGTGTTGGTGTGTTTGCTTCGTGTGTGAGTGTGTCATATTGTTATTTCGCTACGCGCGTCGAGAGAAGAGAGACCTCTCTCTGAACAGATGTAGATGTTTCTAAATAAATTCTGCCATAAATGTATATCATTATCTAAGACATTTTGTTTAAAATAAAATGAAGTTAATTAGGTGTCGAAATATGAATTGATTTTTTGTTCAGTTACATCAAGAGACTACACAAATAGGTTGAGGATAAGGTCATCACTATAGGTCACTTTTTACAGGGAAGACAAACTGGCCATGCTCGAGAAACTTTCTTTTATAGACAATCTTCGAACTGTCAATCTCGAGGTGATGATTCTAAGAAGGTAATTCAGGATAGTCAAACTTCAATGAATAGACACTGATCTGAGGATATTTATTTCCAAAATCAGAAAGAAAATCACCCACCAATGTGTATAAATTTCTGTAACAACTCTCTATGATGTGTTAACTTATTTTGATACTTGTCATCCTCATTGAGCATCTAATTCAGTGTGAAAAGTACAACCATGGTATAAAGCCTCTGATTCATCTTGTCGTAAGCTACTGATGCCTCGCACTTCATCAAATTTATTTTCTTGGACTTCTTCCTCCACCGAATTTTGAGAGTCAAACCATGTTGAAGGATCAGAGTCACAGTGGACAAACCATTGAACAGCAGTATTAAATCATGATAAACTTTAATGTCCAGTAATATCACGTCTTCCTTGTGAGAATTCTAATTATAATAGTCATCCATAAACTTTTTAATTGAACAAATGACTTTTAGCAACGTCTAGTGAAAATTCCATTCTATTTCTACACCGTTGACACATGAATCTTAAACACCCATACATGTTGATCACAACTCTACTCGTGTAATTTTAACGGAACTCTCAACCTCAATAAAAATTTCACATTATAATCATGTCTATTTTTTTAATTTAACAAAACTCTAAACCTCAACAAAAACTCTCAACCTAGTCAGTACATAAAAATATGATTTTGCATAATTGAAAGATAGATTATTGGTATTCATTTTTTTCTAAATTTACAGTTATTTATTTGAAATTTTTTGGATCAATTATTTTGTTGAATTTTAAATTTGAGCCATACAATATCAGGAATGCTGATATTCTCGAAATTAAAATAAGAAACGAATCCACAAAGTCTATACGACGAGTCGGCTGAGAATGAACATGTATCTTAAAAGCTCATTAAAACTTGGCTCGAACTCAAACTCTAACAAAATTTTAATAAATAAACTTGAATAATACAAAACTCAACTTGACTCAGCCCATTTGCAGTCATAGCTACGTGGATTTAAAAGTTCATCCAACAACTAGAGTGGTCCGTGGTATATCAAATCTGGTCGACCTTTGTTGTGATAAGAGTATAGTTATAACACAAGATAAAGAGCCCAGAAATCATCAAAAATCTAGACATGTACTTCAACAATTTCACCTCATATAAGAAATTCTTTCTGGAGGTGACGTTAAAGTATGAAAGGTGCCAATAGATCTCAACATTATTGATCCTTTGACGACACTTCAAATTAAGCATGATAATCATTCAGTAGTTTGGGGCATTTGATACATGCATGATTCGTGTTAGTTTGAGTGAGAGCTTTTTTGTTTAGTAATTCAGTTTCGACGATGTTATTTTTGAATTATATTGAATCTTATTCCATTATTACATATTGCATATAGATCACCAAGTACATGACTTGGTCGTGGTAATTTATTATTGGACAAGTAAAGTCTTTTTAAATGTCCGTAGTTGCTGATCATTATTTTAGAATGCGGTGATTGCAAAAACTAGCATGAAGAATAATTGATGATCAAGTTTTACAGTTCATTGATATTGGGTATCAAATTAATGATATAGATACATATTAGATAATATGTAACCCGCACGAAGAATACTAAAAAGACTTTGTGTATTATGTTCATTTCTTAGAACACCCGAGTAAAATCTTCACCCTTTGGTCATTGTTTCTATATGTGGATTAAATTAGTTTGATATCATCAAAGTTACCACTAAATTGGTAACTGTAAATGTGATTTTTGGATAGGTTATGAATCATACTGAGATAAGTGAGTCAACAAGATAGATTTGTCATACACTCACAATGAGAGAAATATTTATAGCCCCACAGTATAGGAGTGTTAACAGGCTCAGACCCATTTGGAAAGATTCAGACTCAGATTTATTTTGTTTGGGTCCAGACCCAGATTCAAACCCAATAATTCTCTACATATTGGACCCAAATCTGGACCAATTATTTGGACCATTAGACTCATTTGATCCAAATCAATTTTTGTACTTAACTATTAAATAAAATAAATAAATAAAATGTAAATTTTTTCAAAATAATAAATTATGAAAAAAATGTTTTATATTTAAATTCATTTTAAAATTAAATTATTTATTGAAAACAAAAAATATTAATTTTTTAATTTTTTTTCTTTAAAAATAGTTTTTGTTTTGTTTTTTTTAAATATTTTTTCAAATTTTTTTATTTTTATATAAAAATTAATTTATTTCAAAATTAAATAGACTCATTATCAAAGACAACCCAAAAAGATCCACTATAAAAAGATTCAATTGGATATACCTTAATGGGTAAAAGACCCAAACAGGTCCAAATGGGTAGACTCTAACGAGGTCTAAAGACCCAGATGGGTATTCCCTAAACTCATAAGTGTGGGTCTGGATGGATTTGAATATGAGTCTACGTTATCCAATTGACAGCCCTACCATAATGAGCGGAGACAAAAAAAATGTATGACAATACTCTAACGAATTCAATGTCAGTACCTTATTTTATTAATTTGCTTGAAAAACGCGATTGAGCTTTGTAAAGATTACACATGTTTCTTCCTAATGTTCTTTCAAGACACTTGAGGGAATGATTATTAATAAATGGTTATATGTTATTGGGAGTTTGTTAGAGTCTGCTCACTAAATAAGTTAAAGACTCTAAGGCTGTGTTTGGTTTAAGGAAAATTTAGAGGAAAGGAAAGTTTGAAGGAAAATGGGAAGGAAAGGAAATCCTTGAAGGATTCCATTTAATTTTACCCTTGTTTGGTTTCCGATGAAAAATGTTGAGGAAAGTAGTAAGGAATCCATTTTCCTTGACATTTTCCACTCCCATGAAATGTTTCATGTAAAATGTCAAGGAAAATAGAAGGGGCAGTGAAGAGCAAACGCCGAACTATGAACAGAGAGACAGTGAAGCGTCGATAAGGAGATTAGGTTAAAATTGGCCTTTAACTTAATTTTCCCCCAAACTTTCCACCAAATTTTTTTTCTCCCTAATTTTCCATTTGAAACAAACACAGAATTTCCCAAATTTTCCGCTAAATTTTTCTTTCCTATAAATTTTCCCTAAACCAAACACAGCCTAAAGTATTTGAGATTTGATCGTCTCAAGAACTAACAGTTTATTCATATTAAGAGTCTAATGACTTATTAGAACCATTTATGATTAATGGATTTTTAGTCACAGCTATTTTGAATAAATATAAAGGGTCGCACAATCATATAGTGCATAAATTAGTTGAGTAAAAATTGAATATAATTCGATCTGAATATGATTCATTTCAATCTATGATTTGATACGTGTAAGTCATGCCAAATTCCAATAATTTAATCTTTCACTATGAAAACATATATGATTTTCACCAAAAAGAAAGTTAAACTTACAATCATATTACTACACACATCTGAGAAATGAATTGTCTAAAACGTGTTATACGCTACTTGTATGAATACTGATAGAGAGCCACACTGCTTGTATATTGAAATACCAATCCAAATTTGTATGTGTTTGGTCGTTCATATATATCAACTATTTAATATGGTATGTATGAAAGGTCCCCAACAAATCTAGCCCCATGTCTATAACAAATTTTTAGGTTCTTGAAAACTCAATGAAGGTCAGATTTGAAATTTGAATGGTGAGATCAGTTGAGTTGCAGTAACAGTAATAGCAATTACGAGTATGACAAAGCTACTCTGGGTCCACAGATGCATTTATGATAATCATAAAAGATCAAAACCAGTTTTTGAACTTGGCCTGAATTCAGCTATTTTTTGGGCTGCTAAGTGGATTCAAGCAAAACTTTGAGCGCCGGATGAAATAAAGATGATAATGGGCCACTTATACCGCGTTAAACAATTGTTGTGCATATATTTCACTTCGTACATGAAGCTCATAAGATGTATTTTTAAATATAGTTGGATTTTTTCACTTATTATTAATTGGTTTTAAGTGTGAAATCAACTTACTAATATGATATCACAACGGATTTTAGTCGCACCCCTTGATAAACCAGTCTAACGTGTTGGTTACGTCCGCACGAGGTCTCACTGGGTGTTGATACATATATCTCACATCGCTCATAAAGCTCATAAGATGCACTTTTAAGTATAATTGGATACTCCCACTCATTGGTAAAACCAACTTACTAATAACAATTAAAAAAACTTTCAAAATCAATAAGAAAACTTACTAATAACATGATTCTCCTTCATTGACTTTGTCTACATTCCGAACTTGGGTGAGGGATGATGTCTATCAAAAAATTTCTACATATTCCATGTGTGAACTAATCTAAACAGCCCTCAACCCACAGATCCAATTTGGGAACCTGATGGGGTTGCCAAAGTCAAACGAATAACTTGATAGAACCTACCAAAAGCTTGTAAAAGATAAACGAGACTAGTTCCACTTTGACATGAAAGAATTGACATTGTTAGGTTTCAGTTCCAACTAGTTATGACAACCCTTCAATTAAAGTGTGATTCTTTGCAAAATGCAGCTTTGCCTATTCCCATTATCATATCATATGTCTGCCACCCAACTGAGAATATAACCAATTTTTCACAGCAGTAAAACTCAACCTTCACACATCTGGTTCGTAGTTTGAGTGGTGTGTAACAATCTCAAACTTAGAATTAAAAGAGGAGTGAGTTTGATGTTGTTGACCAGATTCATCATCGCCGTCGCCGGAAAAGATGCTCTTCCCCGGACCCCTCATCGATATGCTTCACCCAGCGCCTTTCACTTCTCTTGACCTTCGACCTTCCCGTCCCCCCGCCGCCATGGCCCACGTAAGCTATATCGAGCCCTCTTTCCACCGGCAGCACCACCGACCTCACCACCCTCACCCCGTCCCCAACCACCCAATCCCACCTAAACCCCTCCACCCTCCTCTCCCTCACATTCCTACACACCAACACCGCGCCCCGCTGACTCACTTTCACCGACCTCACAACCCTAACCAAGTCCCTCCGTCGACCGTCCACCACCAAGAAATCCACTCCCTCCAGCCCCGACAGCACCGCCTCCGCCTCCCCTACTAGAACCTCCGGCGCCGCCGGTAACCCGAACCCATGCGTCGAGGCGGCGTACCGGGCCTTTGAGAGCTGGTTCGGCACCACGCAGACGTGGCGTCCGCCGGTGTGACGGGCCGCGATGGAGAGGC
Organism: Kalanchoe fedtschenkoi; assembly: GCA_002312845.1. Lineage (NCBI taxonomy): Eukaryota > Viridiplantae > Streptophyta > Magnoliopsida > Saxifragales > Crassulaceae > Kalanchoe > Kalanchoe fedtschenkoi. Next base: position 3,299,595 of record NQLW01000032.1, on the reverse strand, counting down.
CGACGCTCGTGGCGGCGGCGGCGGGCGCGCACGGCGCCCACGCTTCGACTATCAGCTTGGCGTTCCATCCGCCGGCTGTGGCGGCGATGAATTCCGCCTCTCCTGATTGCCTCAACCGATCACACTGCAATTTCAAAACAAACCCATCAACACCCGTAAAAGAAAGATGACATCTTGAAAGGGAATTAGGGTTTAGCCTACTGATTTGATCGTGTCCAGATACGACTCTAACGCTGTCTCCGGCGACCAAACAAGCTTCATGCTTCTTCAATTCAAATTAAACCACAAAATGAAATTATCAGAATTTGAGAAATAATGGATGGGTGTTTGTTAATGAAGATGCATGGTGGACTCCTCACATTTATACACATTTAGATGCTCACAAATTTATTACTAGGATGTGCATTGAAAAATGAAAGTAATACTTATAAATATTTATTGATTTTAATTAATTTTTAATTTTTTAATATGTGAAATGATTTGTTAAACTGTCACGTGATAACTCTTAAAAGATTGGTCTAATGGTAGATGGGGTGGATCATTTTCACTCAAGAATGACGGTTTATATGCACGGCTTCCGACTTGCTTAATACTTTCTCTGTACTTTTTTATTTGTCGCCTAAAATATTTTACATTAATTTTTAATCACAAATAACTCAAAATATAAATATTATAAAATTATAATAAAAATATGTTATCCAAGTACAATTCGATATGAATATATTGAGATACATCATCATAATATTTATTATAAAAAATTATAGATAAAACGGGAAGTTAAACTCAAATCTATTAAAAAAAAAGGTGAAAAGTAAAAGAAAACCAAGGGAGGTGCTTTATTTGAAATGGAAAGGTTGACATTTGTGAGGCAAGTAATCATTTTATTTTGTTTTTTAAAGGAAAACGTTATAACGTGATGACATTATTATAGTGTAATTTCTGGTGCAGAAAAAAAAAGTGTATGAAAGTGTGAATAATTATGAATTTTTATTTTAATTATAAATAACTGAATTTGGAAAGTAAAGATATAGGAAATTGTAAAGGAAAATTAATAAACTTAGCCGCGTGCAGCCTTCTGGATTCGATGCGCACTGCGACTCGGTTGAGTCGGTTTAGTTAAAGTCACACGCGTTTTATTCCATCTTTGGAACGTCGTCCGATCAAGACAAGATGAAACTTCTGCCGCAATCCATCTTTGGTTAGAAATTTTGCTGGTCAATCTCAATCTCATTTCATGAGGATGCAAACGCGCATAATTGTTTGGATTCGGAAAATACTAAATTTTATTGGATTTCGTGTATATTAAATCTTGTAAATATGTATATTTTCTAAATAATTAATTAATTTAACTATATATGTTGTTGATGGAGTTTAAAATGCAATTTCATTAAATATAAAATCAAATTTAGTTAATGAACTACAAAAATATACATTTCAATACACATAAAACAAAATTACATAAAACAAAATTTTATAAAGTATAAATAAACAATGCTAATTATGATAAAGTCTTTTGTAAAGGTATAATGACATTATTGTTTTTGGAAAAAAAACTTATTAAGGTATATAAGTTATAAGCTTGAGCGGCTAAAATAACACTATTTTGAATGGTGTTTAAAGATTTTGAGTTTCAATGTTTAGTGTTTGTTAGTATTTTAGGGATTTTTAGAATTTTTAGGAATTGGTTTTTAGGATTTTGTTTTTTCTTTCTATATTTTTAAGATTTACGATTTTCAGGTTTATGAAATGATGCCATTTTTGAGGGATTTTGAAACATCTAAAAATAAATAAACATATGAAACTCTAAAATCCAAAAATTTTAAAATTCTAAAATATTAAAAAATTTAAAACCCTAAAAACTTATAAAAATCCTTCCAAAATGACATCATTCTAACTAATATTTTATATAACTTATAATATGATAGAATATATCTTTGAATCCCATAATTCAATAACAAAAACTTAAAATATATATCATATTCATGAGAATTTACTCTCTTGTGTTTTATCAGCAATGATGGAAGAGTAGGTATATACTATTCCTAAGTATTGTACTCTATCTATCCTCTTCTACTTATTGTTTAAAATATCGTATATTAAAATTTGAACGCAAATAACTCAAAATATAAATATTATAAAATTATGATAAAAATATATTATATCAAAGTAAAATTCGATACGAACATATTGAGATCCATCATCATAATATTTATTATAAAATGTCACATACAAAATGACAAATCAAACTCAAATCTATAAAAAAAAAAGCGACAAGTAAAAAAGGACATAGGGAGTACTTCACACATGCTAAATAGTTTAAGAAACATTTTAGTTTCTAAAAGAAAAAAACATTTTTTATATTAGCAAAGAGCATACTACTTTATGATATTACAAAAAGTACTTGTCTAAAGTTTTAAAGAAATGCTCACAAATAAGAGCTAGATGCCTCTAAGAAGATTCTAATTCAATACACTTGGTTTGAGAAACAATTTCGCATCTAATATTTCTCCGTTAAACTATATTATGTTTCTTTCAAATTAGATGTAGGCTCATGATATTATGATTAGTTCGGACAACAATCCAATCTCTTATTTTTCTTACTAAATATGTCAGTTAAATTTGTGTTTTTAAAAATTATTATATAAAAAATGATTAAAGTTATGACATAAAAGAAAGTATAATTTATTAGTTCAATGAACATGATATTTATTATCACAATTTTTAATGAAATAATATATAATATAAAAAATAACATTAAAAAGTAGAATATCTACTTGAGGAGGTTGCGTGTGCCCGAGTTGGACCGTAGAATAAAATATGCATTGAATTAATAAAAGTTATAAAAAATATTAAGAGTAACAGGCGAAATAACATCTTAAAACAATCAAAATTATACTCTTTTCATCCTCTTTTAATTGCCACTAACTCTCTCTATCCAATTCTATTTATCACCAAACAAAATTTATTTGATGTGTTTTAATACATAATTTTTTTGATGGTCAAGGACCGCACACTCCTCCACCATTAATATTTACACAAATAAATTTTGCAATTAAACACATATTTAATTGCAATTTTGATGATGCACACAGTTTAACCTTAAATAACTATTATAGCCAGATAGATGAAGTAATCAAAATCAATTTGTTCAGTTTTATTTGTCACTTAACAATCGCAAAAATATGTTTAACACTCGATCTGAAATAGTTAAACAACAGTTATTTCATTATTATAATTCATAAAAAATTATTCTACGGTAGTAATTAGTAATTACTCATTCCCTTTTCTATATTATAAGAATTTTTAAAAATAAATTAAATATTTATTCTAATTTAATCAATAATTAATATTAATATTTTTTTAATTTACTCAATACAATCATAAATGATTTTGTATATGTGAAGGTGGAGGGGGCAATGTGTATTATGAAATATAGTTAGTGTAGTATTAGAATAATGAGGACTTTAATTTAATATAACTCGCTGAGTAGACACAATACATTAATAATTACTATAGATAAGATTCATTTGCGCATGTATACTTTCGTAGCATAGAAAAATTGGAATACGAAAGTCAATAAGCTTATCGATAATGGCATCTGCTTATATTAGTGTCACTTGCATTTCATAAGTCGTACACTCGTACCTTTCAAATCTACGTATCAAACCTCCAAGAGAGCTGTTTAGTTGTGTACGAATAAATAATAGGAAAAAGTATGGGTCTGTGCTATCACTCATTTCAAAATTATGGTCATAATTATTTAATTTTAAAATTAACGGTTTTTATGTGTTGCGGAGTTTTATTGTAATTTTGAAAATTTCAATCACATCCAAAAATTATTTATTTAATCTAAACAAACTCCCTCACATATCAATTTAAAAATGGAGAAGTAAAAAATGAAGATATATACTTCATCCATTTAAAATTATGCTCATAATTATTCAATTTTAAATTATTATTTTTTACAATTTACCCCAAAAATAAAATAGAAATTTTAAAATAAATTTAAAAATTAAATAATTATGACTATGATTTTTAAATGTATGATAGTACATACCTTGATTTAGTACTTTGTCATTTCTAAATTAATTAGAACTTTCTCATTTCAAAATTGATTGAGAGGAGGTTTATTTAATAGAGTAAATAATTTTTGGATGCGATTGAGATTTTCAATATTACACTTAAACCCCACAACACAAAAAACCCGTGAATTTTCAAATCAGATAATTGTGATCGTAATTTTTAAATGAACTATAGTACGTATCTCATTTTGTAATTTTTCATAAATAATAATGTCACAGGTATCAAATTGAGATTGATAAATGGTCAAGTTGCAGCAATGTCTTCTTGTTACTTACGTGACGTCGCTGTCCAAAAGTCAACAACAATATCACGTTTTCTATATGACGTTTGTTTGAGCCTACTGGGTTCGTGCGCATATGATAACTACGAAAGTTAGAAATTTATTATTTATTAATTCCCAAATTGGAACCACCATGGTTTTTTAAAATAAAATTTTTTACTATTATTATTTGATACTATATAGTGAATATGGTTGCAAATGCACTTTTTTGCAGTATTAATATGGCACCAGCATAGTTCGAAATTTGAGAATTAAACATCTTTTGCCAGTATAAAAAGGATTAAAGAAAATTTGAGAATTTCATGTTTGTTACACTTACACATAGAGAATCCCTTTTGATTTACGTTAATCTTCAGATTGAACTGTTGAAAATAATCTGAGTGTATATTTGAGGGGAGGGGTATTTTAGATTTTCTGTCGCGGCCAATGATATTGCGTCATGTGCTCCACTACACTGATTTTCGACCATCCAGCGAATGACACGTGTCTCACTATCTCTTTCTTATCTCACTCACACACATTTCAACCAATCAGAACGCACCACATGCCCCATTGTATCCTTATTTCAGCCAATCAGAACGTGTCACCCTATCACTCACCTCCTCTCTCGCCTGCACTAAACCCGTTACTTCTAATTTTAGATTTAAAAAATGATTTATCTATTTAAATTGATTTATTTTCACAAATTAAAAATTAAATCATTTTTAAAAAATTACAAGCTTTAAATTAAGATCCGTTTTGACTATTTTTGTTCATATTTTAATAATTTTTTATTTTAAAGTACAGAGATTGAAATCTGCAAAGTATATGATTATCTACTTTCATAATTCATTAAACGTGCAAAGTCAATTCTGAAGATCAAAGTACATCGAATGTGCGATAATTCAGACGATCAACTATGTATTTTCAATCGATATACTTTTTTGAAAACGTATCGAAAACGTATTCAATACGGATCTTGAATTGAAGCTTATGAAATTTGTTTTTTAAAAAATTTCCATGTCATTGGAGGGGAAGGGGAGTGGAAGAGCAAAATTATCTTTTTGTCATTCATTTAAGTTTTGTGTATTAATATGAAAAATATCATATAAGGGTATGGGGTGGTTTGATAACCCCATTTATTTTCCGCCCAAATCGGATGGATTTAGAGGGGAAGGGGAGTGGAAGAGCAAAATTATATTTTGTCGTTCATTTAAGTTTTGATCAATTCTTTATTTTTTTCTCTTATCCCTCCAAATCCTTCTTAAATTCGGAAACATTCATTTTAAATTTTCTTTCCTTTCCTCTCTTTTCTTTTCTGTTCCTCTCCCCCTTCCAAATTCTCTCTCCAATTCTTCCCAAACTCAGGAACAAAGCCTAAAACTTCGTCAATCATTGAACTTACGATTCGACGTACTTAACATGGCTCCTCATCGACAATTCAATGGTCACAATGTCAGTTTTTGATATAACAATAGCAACTTGGGCGGGATAAAATCATGGATAGGACTTCCGATTTCTTTCATGGTGAGTGCCTTTCTCGAACCCTAAATTTGGACTATTTTCACGTCCCCTAGTCCATGTGAGGCTGTAACAAATCCTAATTTTGATAACCAACTGTTTTGTGTCCGGATTGTTTGATACTATGAATGCAATAATAAGTTGCAACCTCCATGATTCGTTAATTGAAGATTGGTGGCGGCTGAGGGCAAGTTAGTATGAAAATATTTAATTTTGGGTATATGTGTTTAGTTTGAAACATATATGAGAGCAGATTAGTGTATTATCGTATATTGATCATAAAGGTGAAGAAATTGGTCAAACTCATGTTTTGATAACCAACTGTTTGATAATATGCCCGACTAAAAATTCAGTAAAGAAAGTTACCTTAACTTTTATAAGAAGCTATAACAAAATGGAAGTTAAGCACCCTAACTATTTGATATATTATTGAAAAAGTATGCCATGATTCTACATACATTTCAATAAGTATCCAGTAGAGACTACACAATATACATGAGATGTCTATTTTTATGCCATTATTTTACATGTATCTTAGTATTCCATAATCTTTTTGTATTGTTATTAGTACTTATTCTTCATGTAGTATTATTCTGTATCTTATGCAGGGTTTCAAATTTGTTTTGCTTTAAAGTTGGTTGTTTTTCAAAATTTTTGTTTTTTTTACAAAAATATGTGTGTCAAGTTGTCGTGCTTGGTACATATAACAGACAATGACCATTGCGATGATTTGATCTATTTACTTTTGTGTTCATTTAGGTACAAGTTACTCATTCCAATGATGATAATGCGGTAAACACCGATCAAGAGATTGAAGTTATGCTAACTAGCAGAAGACTCCCAACTATTAAAGTCATCTATGGATCATAATTTTTTTATTTTACCTTCTGTTTTACTTATTTGAATTTTACTTGTAGACTATTAAAAATATCAGAATTTTTTGTGAAAGATATTTTGCTAAGTTTCAATGTATTATATGGTTCGTACTTGTATATTTTTTTAAGCTTTCGTTTTTATTTTTTGCATCATAGAAGTAAATTTTTTTATTCGCTATTTCATAATATTTATTTGAAAAAAATATATTAAGTAATTAAATATTATTTATTTAAAAATGAAATTTCATATTAGTCAATAAAAATAATATGTTAATCGACTAAATATAATTGGCCTTTTTTACCATTTTACAAATATGACTGTAATAAGTAATTGTGTGTTTATATTATATAAGTGACCAAGTTATATATGATAATATTTTAGTCAATTATAAAAAAATAAAACTGACTAAATATAAGTGACAAATTTGGTCAGTTAACTCATATAGGGGTAAATAAGTAATTACATAATTATCATCTTATTAGTGAAAAATTAATATGTCAAACATTTGATCGATTATACAAATAGGGACCCATATTTAAAAAAAATAAAGATATCTAGTTGACGAATATTCTGTCACTTATGTTAAAAAATAGTATAATCCATGAGACTTTAAAAGACCCAAATATTGATGAATATATTCGTCAATTTTATGCCCATTTTTTATGAATAATATTGATGTAAAATTCATGAACGTGACCGTCAATGATAGTTTTTTTTCTTATAATGCATTCAATTATACGTGTTTACTGATAGAGGCAACTCGGAAACTACCACAAAAATTATAAAATTAAAACCTCACCATCTACCGATTTGTAATTTGCAAGTATGAGCCAGTTCCGCCTAATAACAACATTAATTTTGTCAATAATATTTGCAGAAACATTACCATTTAGAAGCCAAATATATATTGCGATTTTAGATTCTGTTGTCTACAGGTAAAACACTTTTCAAAAATTTTCATAAGAAGAAACTTATTCTAATAGGAAGCCGATCACGGCACAACTTTGTCATATCACCATTAGCAACAATAGGAGACATTCAAAATTTAATAGATTTAAGGGATAAAATACAAAATGGTCATGAACTATCACCGCTTACTCAATTACGGTCAGAATTATCACGGTTTTCAAAAAAGTGCAACGAAAAAAAAATTGGATTGATTTTCTATAATAAAATTTACCATTACATTCGTAAATTAATATTATTATAAGACTTAGATTTGTGTGTGAAAATTACGTCATTTGGTTATCAAAATAAATTATATCGTTTTGCGCACATAAAGAAAATGACGTCTTTTGATAATCAAACGACATAATTTTTACACAAAAATACAAGTCTTATAATAATATTAGTTTTGAAATGTAATGATGAATTTTATTTTAGAAAATCAGTTCAATTTTTTTTCATCGCACCCTTTTTTGAAAATGGTGGTAGTTCTGACTGCAATTAGATAAACGGTGATAGTTCAGGACCCCTTTTGAATTTTTCCGGCAAAGAACTTACCTGAGTGACATTTCAACCGGTACTTTTCTGTGCTTAAAGTTATGTTGTTTAAGTTGTCAATAGCTTATCTCGAATCTGGATAAGTGACTTTGCGCACCATTTAGCTTCTCAAGATCTCCAATTACCTCAGCGACTAATATGTGCTCTGACTCACCGGAAAGTTTCTCTACAAGGTGCTTTATTCATCTATCTTTCTAAAATGCAGTTTTGAACTCCTACCATACAAATGCAGCTAGTTCTTATATATCTTATAATTTGATATTTGGATTTCCATATTGGAGAGCATGGGGCCACTCTCCCTTTTAAGCCTAGGCAAGTGATAGGGCAATAATTTACTGTAAATTTTTTTTATTAATGTATCTTAAAAACACACAATCACTACTATAGATCGGGACTTATTACCACGCTTATTCCAAAGTTTTTACCACGTTTTACAAGCGTGATGACTACGATCATCGTAATTGATAATGAACAGAGCGTGGTAATAGGTGGTGAACCTATTACCACGCTTGTTGTAATAAGCGTGGTAAAAAGTGGTACCCTATTACCACGCTTGTTGTAATAAAAGCGTGGTCATTGCTAATAGGTATAACGCCAATTCAAAACGGAAAGTGTGGTAATAGGTCATGTTCAAAACGGTAGCCGTTTTGATCGTTACTTATATCCACGCTCTTAAAATCCAAAGCGTGGTAATAGACTGATAAAGAAACGTTGCCATCTTTTGACTTAACCTATTACCACGCTTGTTTATAAAAATCGTGATAATAGGTATAACGCCAATTGCATACGCACTAATTATCACGCTTTATTTGATTAATTACCATGATCATAATAATAAGCGTGGTAAAAAGTAAAAACATGGTAATTGGAAGCGTGGTAATAACTAAAATCTGTAGTAGTGAATGATCAGTAGTTTTTTTTTAAAAAATGCTCAATTATTATGATGAAACTTTCTGTAATTTTCCAAGGACTTTCCGACAAAACTTTAACTATATATAGTTTTTAGTGGATAACATCATTTTTGGCCAGAAGATGCAGATATTTGTCGAAGATTTATCAGAAGTTTTTTGACAGACTTTTGACCAACTTTATTTTGACGGAAAAATAAAAATATTATAATAATAGATATTTGGAAAAAGTAGAAGTTATGTTTCCGTTCACATGGAGTCTTGCCGAATATATTTCTTGAAAAGTTCGAAGTAACTTGTATTTTAACATATTGGTGACGTGGCTTTCTTGCTTTCAAAATACATTTTCTAACATGGCTCATTTAATTTTTAAGAGTACAAAAGTTTACATATTATATATTTTTTACAAGTTTATTTAAATTCTTTTATAGGGTCTCTCACTTTATAAAATTTTCACTAACATCCGATTCGCCTATAAATTAATTAAAATTTTGTCATTATTTTAAAGTATATAAAATTATAGTTTAGGCTTTGTTTCTTTAAATCAAAATATAAAAGTATAACCAAATCCTTAATCATATTTTTTAAATCTTCTAGTATTCATAGACATTGAGGTGGTATGATAAAAAAATGATAAAAAAAGAATTTGTTTCTTTTATAAGGTCTCTCATCTATTATTTGTTTCGTTAAAATGAAAATGATAACAAAAAATAATATAATAAGATATTTCAAAAGTGAGTCACTAAATGAAAGGAGATTATTTAGCAATTAAAAATTAGAGGTGGTATGATACTATAATCATTTAATAAATCATTCAAATTTCATATGTCATTTAACAACAACTATTTAATTTTATTTAACGACATCTAAGTGCGCATAAAAGTATAAAAGAAATAAATATTCATTTCCGAATAACGTTGAATTTACTTGAAATCAACAATTAATGATGACAATGTAAAAAAAAAATTAAATTAAAATTATCTCCATCATAAGTTCATAATATCATTTAAATCCAATTCAAAGTGAAGTCATCTCATGCGTTCATAGTTTACAGTTATGATTTCAATTTTTGATTACCTTTCATATTTCATAAGATTATGATATGAAAACTAAGACGGTGGTATTCTTCGAAGAGGATCATTCATGTGACTTAAATGCTATTCCGTAAAACAAGCACCTCATTTCTGATTTCAAAACTAACTCTCAAATCCTAGTACCCAAAATCTAATGTGAGAACTAATTAAGAATGTCTATCATGGTTTTAGCGGGGTTGTTTTTTTTTTTTTTTGTGTGGCTAGGTGTTGAATACTCATTCATTTTGATAGTGACGTTGTTACTCATTACGTGTCAGCTCACACGCATTTTCAGCGTATCAAAGGATATCTTTAATGCTCAAACATATGACTTGGACTTGTTAGACAACACATTGTTGCAATGGTGAAATGTAAATGTCGGTACTACCAATGCTTGAACTCATGATTTAGGATTGTTAGACAACGTAAATGCTGCATGTTGGGACTTGTTCTTTGCACGAAATTGAGCATCTCCGACGTACCAAATCGTAAATACGGTACCTCCAATGCTCGAACATATTACTTGAGCTTGTTAGACAACACAGTGCTGCAACGTGTGCAACGTAAATGTGGTACCACCAATACTTGAACCCATGATTTAGAGTTGTTAAACAACGTAAATGCAGCGTGTTGGGACTTGTTCATTGCACAGAAATGATAAACTAATTTTAAGCATTGATTACCCATCCTCAGTTTAAAAAGTCATCTCAATTTAATTTTATTTAATCAATAAATTTTTAATTCTCATTATATTTTCGAATTCTCCATTTGAACACCACTTTAGCCAATTAGAATTTAAAATCGTCAATATTTTTTTTTTACAAAAAAAAAATTAGTGAAACTAATATATTATTGGGCCTATGCCATAGCAGGCCTACAACAAAGGCGAGAGCCCAAAAAAAGCCCAGATCCTAATCACAAAGCGGCATAATCTTAAGCAGCCCAGAAGCAAAACCCAGTGAAAATTTGGGCCGAACACGAAGTGAGATAAAACCCTATCACCATGATAATAACTAGGGTTTTGTATCTTCTGTTGGAGTTGGAGAAGTCGGCATCGGCATCAGTTTACCTTGCTTTGTCTTCCTCACTCTGCCGCAGCCATGGGTCGTATGCACAGCCGAGGGTTCGCGTTTCTTCGTTAATTTTTACTTTTGAAGCCAATGCTTGCTTCCCTTCGAAATTGATTATGTTGCTGATTTTTGATCTTATATTTCAGTAAGGGTATTTCAGCCTCTGCATTGCCGTACAAGAGGACGCCGCCTAGCTGGCTTAAGATCTCCACCCAGGATGTATGTTAAATATTTTAATTGACGATTGATTTCTACTGATTATGCCCTGTGTGAATTTATTATCGGTTTTTTGTCACATGGATTGGTTATTGATACTTTTGATATGGGTTGGCTACAGATTCTGGTATTACGTCTGTGATTGATTTTCATTGTGTATTTTGTGGCTGTGATTTCCAGTTTAGTTGCCTGCATATTTGGGTTGAGTGTTTGTATTGAATTTCTTTAATATTGGAGGAACTGGTCTTTGTTGTTTGAGAATTGTTGCTATAGCTGTGCACTAGCTTTGGGGTGTGATTATTGTAAGTTTTTCTAGTTTCAGTCTTATGTATGCTATTTTTTTAAGGTCATGATTTTATATATGTATTTTGTTGTTCAAGTATTTCGAGGAGATGTATTTTTTCTTACCAATTAAGTGTGCATTTGAGATGTGTTTGGGCTTCGAAGTTTTTTGTGACTAAGTACCTTTTTTTTGTTAAAGGTTGAGGACAACATCTGCAAGCTGGCAAAGAAAGGGCAGACACCATCTCAAATTGGTGTCCTTCTTCGTGATTCCCATGGAATTGCTCAAGTGAAGAGTGTAACTGGTAGCAAAATTTTGCGTATCCTCAAGGCTCATGGTATGGTCTATTATTTTTGGTTATTACTTTTACTTCCTGAGCTGTAACGATGTCCTTACAAAGTGATGTGAGAATGTTGCAGGGCTTGCTCCTGAGATTCCAGAGGATTTGTATCACCTAATCAAGAAGGCTGTTGCCATCCGTAAGCATTTGGAAAGGAACAGGAAGGACAAGGACTCCAAATTCAGGCTGATCTTGGTTGAGAGCAGAATCCATCGCCTTGCTCGTTATTACAAGAAGACCAAGAAGCTCCCACCCACCTGGAAATAGTAAGCTTAATTTTATTTCTGTGCCAGTGATTTTACAATACATCATCAGATTTTCTACATTTGTGCGTATTTATTTTTGTTTGGACTTGCCATTTGCTATGAGCGTAATTAAGAGTTTACCTCAGTTGCATTCACATATACTTTGGCTTTAGCTTTTAATTCTCTGCTGATGGTACATATGACTGCCTGCAGCGAATCAACCACAGCAAGCACTCTTGTGGCTTAGCCTGGATATTCAAGCATTGCGATTTTCATGATAGGAAGTCTGTCCTTCAGTATACCTTGGTTTTGATGACTTTAGATGAACTTAATGGAACTACTATGTTATGCTTTGGTTACTTTTCTTTTGAGGACCGAAATGTATCCAGAATTTTTTTTTAATGCATGTCTTTTTTGAAAAGATTATTTTGGTGATTAAGATTCATGTCATCTATCAAATGACTCGTAAAGCCATGCTAATTATTATTAGTAGTAGTTGTATAAATCCATCAATTTATTGAATAAGGATTTTATCCTATTAAGTTTGCTGATAGTTCCTTTGGCTGACTACTTAATGATATAATTCCCAATTCATAGTTTCCTTGTGAAGATAAGTTTTCATACCTCTTTTAGCGCAGAAAGATTTAACTTGGAAGTTGAGTTCTCATTACAATCTGTATCCTCATCTTCGTCTCATTGAAACCTCACCTTCATGTATGCTCGACCGGTGTTAGCCTTTAAATCAAACTATACACCCCTAGTCTGCAACTTCTTCTTATCCGTCAACAACACCAACTTCTTCGAAAACCCATTGCTTCCCACCTTCCCCATAAAAGCAGCTCTTCTCCCATCCTCGCGTGCGCAAGCGCCACGTTTGACAGCCCGAACTCAGGCGGGTCTCGCTGCAGCATTTTCCTTACCGACAGCACAACCCAGGGCGCCAGAGCAGCGGTTGTTCATTGTAAGGGGAAATAAATTTTGTCGTCGTCCAACTCCTCGCTGTATCTCGACATTGTGAATTCCGATGAAGTTCGCTGATTTTTTCTTGCGACCATGCCAAGACTGCGGGCCCATTTCTAGCTTCAGACTCCCCGGAACCTGCAAAAATGAACCAATTAGCCGTCCGTGCTTCATACCCACGGATTGTAACACTTGTTGCGGAATTGTTTATTAAATCTGCTGATCATGTCGGCGGATACTAATACTTCATGTGATGTGATGAACAAAAGTGGATCATTTTAGATAACTAAATTCATAATTGAGAAAATAAACTTTCCAGAAATGAGATTATAAAAAAGAAATCTAAAAATGTCTGTCATCATTTTTTAAATTTAAGCTTAGCCTACAATCTAGCTCCTTCCTCAGATTTTCATTAGCCGTCTTTTTTTTTCTTTTTTTTTCCTTTCTCGTCTCTTTTGATAGCACTAGATCAATGAAACACATTGGACTCCTGCTAGCTCCCTCTTAGCCTTTTGAAAGGCTGTTATGAGAAGATGATTATGATATTGTACGCGGAAAAACTTCAGCTTGTAATCTGTCAAAATTCGGGAAAAGGATAACCCACTAAGTTAATTAAAATGGGGACAGAATGACTCTGATAGGCGCCGGCAACATGGAGAAGGAACCAGCAGATCTACATGGCTGTTTTTGAGCAATGAGATAAGGCTACAGTGAGAAATATGAAGTAAGGAGAGGAGAGCACTAGAGAAGCATATAGCACAGATTCGTGAGATGCCACAAAACACTAGCTTTGTAGAAACCTTTACTGCTTGACAGGATACTTGCAGCTTCCCCAATCATTCCTCATCTTGGTCGTCATCATCGCCATCCTCCGAGTCATCATCATCATCCTTGTCCTCTTCATCGTCTTCATCCCCATCAAAGTCCTCGTCCCCTTCATTGTTGAAATAACTAAGAGGATTAGGCCACAAGTCTTCCTTAATTATCTCTGCAATCTCATCGTTCATCTCATCCATGTCCTCGCTTTCTTCAAACCCCAACTAAAGAAGCTCTCTTCTTCAAGAGGTCGCTTATTCCCTTTTCCCTCATTGTTCGCTCCATTGGGTATTCCCATTCCTTCTTTCCACTTGATTGAAGTGGAGATGACTTTCACCGTGCCTTCGTCAAGAAAATTAAAAGTTTTTTATAACTTGGAGTCTTCAAAATATGGATTGGAGTTGGAAGTTAAATGATTTAGTGTAACCCAACTTGACATCTTTTGATTCCTCCACCTCCACCGATTCTAAATGCTTGAAAATCTTCTGGTCCTCATCGGTCAAAAGTTGGCTGAGAGCTGGATGATTGAAGAAAGCGGTTAACCAGACGTCTGGAATGGCCTGGATGACCTCCTTCCTCTTGTCATGCACAGGCTTGCGCACCAGTGGCGGATCCCGGATTTTACATTCGGGTGGCAAAAATTATATATGTAAATTTTGTTTACAGAATTACACATGATTCTTGAGTCAAAATACATTGGAACTTTCTAAAATGTTCGAGATTGTAAAATTAAATACAAAGTCCTAAAAGATAATCCATCGAGTTTTCATATTCTGAAAACGCCGCAATACACTTTCATCACTAGACTGTAAAAAATGTTCTTTTCAATGAATGTGACCAAACTATCATTTAATACTTGATCACCCATATTATTTCTTAACCTGCTCTTCACAAAACTCATACCTGAAAATACCCTTGAACACAGGAAGCATAATCTGACTCTGGACAATCAATTTCTTAACAATTTCTTACCAATTTCACACATTTAACACAGGAAGTATAATTTAATCGAAATTAATAGTATAATATTTATTTTTAAAATTTTTTATGATATATTTTTTAAAAAAAAAATTAAAAATGTGTGGGGGGGGGGCAACGGACCCCACTGCCCCCAGTCCCTCCGCCCCTGTTGCGCACTTTATTGTATTTCTGCTCTATCTCCAACACCTCATTGTTGGCTTGCTCGTTAATCTTTTCGAGCTGGTCCTGAAACTCCGCTTCTCAATGGACACGACAAGCTTGCCATCAACCTGCTCAGGGGACTTCTGAACGTCGCGCCTTTCTTGGCCGCTACCTTCTGCTTCTTGCCTTTGTCCGCCACCATCTCCGATCCGAGAATGAACGAGAGAATTTCGCGATCTCAAACCCCGAAACCTAACCAGCCCAGCCACTTCAGCTTGTAATTGACTGACACAAATTCTATGAAATAAATGAGGAGTGCATCCGTGCATATCTTAGTATTGCATTTTTTTCCCGGAGTTTCTTAGAAGAAATAAGAAGGAAAGAACATTTAAAGGGAATCTAGTGAATTCCATATTTGGTTTAAGAAAAGTTGTCTTCGTGGAAAAAAGTTAGTCGGATAATTAGAATGAAAGTTTAGATAAATCAAAGGGTGACGTCATTAGGAGATAATTATTTGTGAAACCTGATTCACCAAACCAAAATAATTTTATCAAATTAATTTGGTTCGGTTATTTTTTTAATTTCATTAATTCAGTTAAGAATCAAATAAAAATTGGATTATTTGGCTCAGTTATCGGAAAAGATCCTTGAATTCGAATAATTCTGAGAACCGAATTTATCAAAAAATAATTTTACTAAACTTAAAATAAATCATTATACATAAATAAGTTGTTTTTATTAAATATTTTTATTCAGTTCGATGAGCAGTTTCGGTTATCGATTAATAATATAATTTGATTCAGATATTGGTTGAGATTTTTTTAATTCGGTTAATCAAATAACAATTCGGTTTGATTAACCGGCCGATGCATTTTCCTAATTATCATACAATCCATTTATTTTTCATCACAATCCAAGTGGAAAATTAAATCAAACTCAAGAAGATTGTTATTTTCTATACAAATTTTCTTTTGCCTCCTAAACCAACAAAGCGTAAGGTAAATAGAAATTGGCAGATCAAACCTAATAATGTATGATTGCCTCATGCGAAATCTTCTTGTTTGTTTCGTTTCTTCATGGGCACCTTCACTGCAATAAGAGGAAATTATTGCTTCTATGACCGTTGCAGCAAGCGGACAGACAAATAATGACAAGTCCATGATACATATAACCATAATTTTTATATTTATTCTGTAATCTTTTGTGAAAAACTAGCTTCTTCTCTTGTCCAACTCCTTCAGCTCCTCTCTTTTCCACTCAGAGCCTGACAAAAATATGAACCTGAAGCACCCCATCAATTCATGCTCAACAACGTAGTAAGCCATTAATGAGACATGTACCTAAGAGATCCACACCTTTTATATCATTGTTGATATCTAATGAAATGGTGTAGTGGAATGAGAGCTGGAGCTGCGTCAGAGGAGCTGGAATTGCGACGGAGCTGCCAAGCAACTCTGCATGTGTTCTACATACGTGCAATTGAGTTATGTTTGGTTGTGTTTTATGTTATACTAGGGAGTCATTTATTTAGTTGTGAATATGAGGGTACCAATTTGTAATTGCGGAAAAATTTAAGTTTTTTTGTAAAGGAGGGAAAAGGCTTCAACAGTACATAAAGATTCCGTAACAACTTTTTGATCTATGAAATAATTTGGAGATTTCTTCCCTCTTATGTGCAAATCCTCTTGTCATCCGATCAACGTAGTGTTCTCCACTACATCTATTACTGATACTTCGCATGATATTAGAGCCTCATTAAGGATTGAGTCTCACAATAACAAATGAGAATATGGCTGAAGGACTGTCAGATGAACAGAGAACTGCGTAGAGCATCGCCGGTGATGATCTGTATCATATAAGTGCCAATGAGGTAACTAAAGTCAGTATCATCAGTGAAGTGTTAACATACTAGAATATTAAGTAAAATGGAAGCGTTTATTGGAGATTTCATTTTCAGCAAGGTCAAAGTTAGGGTCCATCCATGGAAATAACCCAAGGCTGTCGATGCGAATCTATAGTTGAAATGGCAGAAATGTAATGATGTGGTGATGTCCTAACTGATTAGTTCAGTACCTAAAGTAATTGTTAGAATAATTCTTCATACCAAAGGTGCAATGTGTCATAATTCAAACTTGTCCAAAGCATTGTTGCGTCCATGGACGCTTCACAAGGTTATTTCCAATTCCACTTTTAATCTTTTCGAAGTAAACCAATCAATGGGGCCATAATTTATGAATAATTACGGATGAATCTATGATATTAATTTCTAAATCCGGGAAAAGAGTGAAGTTTGCAGACCCCTATTGGGGGTTCTCCAATCTCTAATAGCTTGGACTTTCTTCTCATCCATACAGATCTTCCTATCTTCAATCTTGTGGCTCAAGAGTCAATGGATTTCTTTGTAAAGGAACATTTCTCTCGTTTCACGTATAGTTTGTTCACCTTCAACTTTTGTAGAACCATTTGTAGATGATTTTCATGATCCTCAAATATCCTGCTATAGACAACAATGTCATCTAGGAAGACAGCTACAAACTTATCAAGATAGTCATGAAATAACCCATTCATAAGAGTGTATCGTAACAGGAGCATTGGTAAGTCTAAAGGGCATCACCGGGAACTCGTAGGCACCATATCACGTCACACAAGTTATTTTTTGTTCATCCCCCCTTAACAATCTTGACTTTGTGATACCCAGACCAACTTTGAAAAGTATTTTGCTCCACCTAGCTAATCAAAGAGATCCGCTATGAGGGGAATCAGGTAGTGGTTGCGCACTGTTATCTTCAAGGCTCTATAGTCGATACAGAGACAAAATAATCCATCTTGCTTCTTTTGAAATAGCACTGGTGCCCCGAAAGGAGACTTTGAGGATTGAATGAAGTCTGCTTCCAAAAGATCTCCTAGTTTCTTTCAAAGTTTTGCAAGCTCAGAAGGAGACATTCGATATGCCCCTTTTACTGGAGGTTTTGTTCTCCGACAGTAGATCTATCTCATGGTCCACACTTCTCCGTGGTGACATCACTTTTGGTAACTGGTCAGGCATTGCATCCTCAAACTTTTTAAGAACAGTATCAATTTGTTTGGGAACTACCTTGTTATTCTCTTCTTTAACCCGGAGAAAGGCAACGAATGTAGGTTTTGAATGCTTAATTTCTTTTATTAACTGAAGTGCTTACATGAATTTTGTCATTTTTTGCTTAGAGAAAGAGTTTTTCTTCTTCCTCTTTACTGCACAGTTTAATTTTATGCTTGGCTGA
Organism: Kalanchoe fedtschenkoi; assembly: GCA_002312845.1. Classification (NCBI taxonomy): domain Eukaryota; kingdom Viridiplantae; phylum Streptophyta; class Magnoliopsida; order Saxifragales; family Crassulaceae; genus Kalanchoe; species Kalanchoe fedtschenkoi. Next base: position 3,281,060 of record NQLW01000032.1, on the reverse strand, counting down.
TCTCCCATAAAAAAGAGACAATCAATAAAGGGCATCGGAACCACTCTCGCCTATCTTAAAAACTCCATCACCAAGATTACTTCAAAATCATCGAATGAGACCATATTGAGGTTCAGTGGGCCTCTCCACTTTCTAATCTTCGTTTTCACATTCCTCACTACTACCACACTAACTAGCGAGCTTGAGAATTCAACAACTTCAATTTACTAACATCTTTCTCAACGCTTTGACCCAATCACATTGCTTCCGGACCATTTATAAAATTATGGGTCGCGCCTGAATCAACCATAGCTCGCGTTGATTCCCATTGACCTCTAAGTCCACGAACATAAGAGTACGTGATGTTTGAGTTTTATTTGTCATAGCCTTCTTCTCTTAAACCGATAAAAGATGGAAGGCTCCCATCTGTAATGACTGCTCCACCTCATCTCCTTCTCTCTAATATCATATTGGCCATTATTCTATTTTTGGAGCGTCCTCAAAACTCCTTTTTAAGGATATTCTTCCACTCGATGAGGCCCACTACATAAGAAGCACTCTAGCCGAGGCTTTTTGTCATTTGCCGCCCACTAGCATTGTTGTTGCTAGACCCAATCGATTTCCTATTCGTTGTTCCCTCTTTTAAAAGGAATGACCTCTTATTTGGAGGATTTAAGGGTTTAAAGTTGCTCCCACAGGAATCGATTTTGATGTGGTGGCGGTTGCCCCATTCTCAAACTTTCCTTTTAGGGGGGTTTCTCTTAGATGTTTAGTCAGTAGACCTTATCGCTACACTTATGGCACTTACAAGATCGGAAGTGTTTTAGCGATTGAGTTCTATTTTTGCCCAAGGTTTCAGAATCTTGTGAAAATAAAACTTCATATCCACTTCAGACATATCCTTAATATCTAACATCAAAGCTATGAATTGTCTCACATACTCGTGGGTATCATTTGTGTGTCTCAATGATCTTAAGTCGAACATTGTAGCTTACATTCTCATAGAAGAACTGGTCTCTTAGGCTCTTCGTGAACTCATCCTACGTCTCAATAGTACATCAATTAGTTTGAATTTCTCCATATTTTGACCTCTACCGGGCTTTTACCTGCTCAGTAAGATACATCATAGCCACCGGCTTGGAGATTATTGAAGATGCACATGAGAAACTCTAATGAAATCAGATTTTTTGGACTAGAGATGGAGATTAGTAACTTCACACATGGTGAACTTACAATGCCATTATACTATCATAAATTGGTGAATATGTGGGAGGAACTTGATGCATTTCCTACTTGTATTCAAGGAGAGGTATGTAGAACCTTTCTTACACACTTGTAAAATCTAAGAAGAGAAAAGTTGTCTAGTTTTATGGGATTCAATGAGTCTCTTCTGCTTTTAAGGACTCAAATCATAGCTATCAAGCCAACACAAAATTATGATGTGTATGCCATGGAATTACAAGATGAGACACAGAAAAATCTTATTAAACTACCTTTTGTGAAGAACTTAGCAATGTATGTGCAGAATACAACACAGTGTTATAAAAATGCTAATTATAGCACAAGAAATATCAACAAAAAGGAGGAGCTAATGATCAAGGCAGTGCAACCAATAAACAAAACAAGAAGAATCTCTTCTGTACTTACTGTTAAATGACATGCCATACAAGGGACATCTGTTATAAATTGGTGGAGTATCCACTTGGACATAGGTTCTTCAAGGGTAATGCACAAGCTGTGTCAAAAGTGATGCTCTAAACAATGGTCCAAGGATGGAAGCACATAGTGCGGTAACAATTAATCCAACAACAACACCATTAGCCTTGTCAGATGATCCAACACCTCAGCTCACTGGAGTACAAATACAACAACTCTTGTCACTATTACAACAAAATCATGACTGTGCTACTAAGGTAATGCATATTCTCGATATTGCATGTCTGAACTCAACTAGTTTTCAGCTCACTATTGAATAATTCATAGTGGACCTACAAATCATATAGCTTACAATACTAATTTATTTCTTGAACTAGCTAAATTGTCTTATCAATGTAAAATTTTATTGCCTACCGGTGCTACAACTTTAGTTACTCATGTAGGAATATGTGAATCTAACAACATGATCACATTGAATGTGGTGTTATTCATACTACAATTCAGCCTCATCTATGTTAAAAGGTTAGTAGCATACAATAATTTTCTATTAAGTTTTGGCTTTGACAAGTGTATTCTTCAGGACCAAGTATCCAAGAGTGCAGTCCTGATTGGTGAGCTCATAGATGACTTTATCGAACACAACATGAAGACAACAAACATCCTACAAGTTTGATGATAAGAATGAGACAGTTGACCTTTGGCATAAGAGACTTGGACATATGACAATGTCAAAACTTATTTTGTTACTCTAAGAAGAAATAAAAAGTGCAAAGAACTATGTAAACAATTTACAATGCTATATATGTCCTTTAGCAAGGCAAATAAGAAAATCATTTTCTTTCACTTTACATCATGCTAATCATTTTTTCAGTTGATACACCTTGATGTGTGGGGACCCTATGCAGTACTAACATTTACAGGTGCTTAATATTCCTGATACTGGTAGATGATCACTCAAAGTGCACATGAACTTATTTGATGAAAGATAAAACTGAGGTACTAGAGTTGGTGATGCGGTTTTTTTGCCGTGGTAGAGATATAGTTCACATTCTAAATTCAGTGTTGCAGAAGTGATAATGGAAGGGAGTTGTTTAATATAGGTTGCAAATTTCTTTATGATAAATTAAAGGCTTCATACATCATAGTAGTTATTATTCTTACACACCAAAAAAAATGGTGAGGCTGAAAGAAAGCACATACATTTATTGGAGACAACAAGGGCCCTTAAGTGCCATTCAAACATACCAAAATGCTATTGGAGAGATTGCCTTTGATCTCAACTCATCTCATTATTATAATGCCTTCTTCTATTTTAGAGGGCAAGTCACCATTTGAGGTCCTTTTCAATCATATCTCCATGGAATCACCTAGTTTTTCGGTTTGCATTTTGCCATTGTCAAAGATGGTACAAATGATAAGTTTGATCCAAGGGCAACTCCATGAGCATTGTTGGGGGTATTCTTATGGTCAAAAGGACTACAAACTGTTATGTCTCACCAATAACAAGATATTTGTTAGCAGAGACCTGATTTTTATGGAAAATATACTGCCTTTTAGATATTCAACTTACACTGATAATCCAACCTCAAACCCTTTGCCAATTGTTGATGATTTTGATGATAGCACATGCTTGCCTTTTCCATCAGTAGTTGCTGACGACCCCGTTGTTGATATTAATGACTTGATTTCTACTGCAACCATCATAATCTAGTTAGAAGATTTTCTAGGACAATTGAAACCACAATGGCATGAGGACTATGAGTATTCTACAACAGACCATGTTCTGTTTCCAAGTATGTCACTTACAGTAAATGTTCACAGTCCCATAAATATTTTCTTATATAAAAATTCAAGCCATTTTGAATCTCAATCTTATGATAAGGCAGCCAGAGAACCTCATTGGTGTGTAGCCATGGATAATGAGATGAAAGACTCTCAAAAACAACAACACTTTGGGAACTTACATCTCTTCCAACTGGTAAGACAGTAGTTAATTATAAATGAGTTTATAAAACCAAGCTACACTCAGATGATATCATTGAAAGGCACAAAGCCAGACTTGTTGCCAAAAGCTTTATTTAGACGGAGGGACATGATTATACCAAAATCTTTGCTCCAATTGTTAAGAAGAAAATGATGAGTAGCCATGAAATTAGGGATGGCAACGGGGCGGGTTCGGGGCGGTTAGTGGTATTACCGTACCCTATCCGTCTCGAGACATATCAAAACCATACCCGCACCATAACCGCTCGGGTATGAAAAACTCAAAACCATCCCCATCCCCGTCGGATTTCGGTATAACCACGGTTAACCATTTAACCAACAATCGATCTCACATATGAAAAACCAAAAGTATTATCATTGGTCACGAATGAGGAGAATAGCCCGCTCGTTTAGTTTTTCTTTATAACAATGTTTGGAAATACCTAAACTAAGTTTTATATCTCTAAAAAGACAATGATACTAATTAATATCCAAGGGCCAAAACACAAACCAGCAGCAATTAGATAAAGGATAGAAAACTCCTTAGCCAGCTTATGATGTTCATGAGAAGACTTAATATTAGCATAATCGACTTGTCAATTCAATTTGTACGTCGGGAATAGTCACAACATCTAATTCTTTAAGTAATTGATGCAACAAACAAAAAGAATCCATGAGTTTCAAGCATTAAAATTGATAAAAGGATTCAACCTTTGCCTTAGATCTGAAGTATTGGCAGCCAGACCAGAACCCAACCACCCATACCAACAAACCCTGAACATGAAAAACAAATCAAACAAATAACTTCACACAAAAGCAACACAATTCAATCTCAGAAACACAACCTGCACATTATCCACAACTCAAATCTCATCTAATCTCCAAATCCCCCATCTAAATATTATAAACCAAAATCAAAGAAACACAAACCCCAAAAACAAAATGTAAGAGACAAATCATCAAACACATTATCTGCAACTTCAACTTAACTCAAGCTTTGAGGTCAGAGTTACAAGCTCGAAATAATATTACAGTAAGATCGAAATCAAAGTTGCCTTCATAGCGCATCTCGGTATTGATCGTAAGGCTAATCAAGCTGCAGATGTAGGAGTACCCGGAGGAACTTGATCTGGAGTCGTCATCCGCCATTCCGGCTGCTGTGCAAGAATCGGACGAGTTGTGCAAAGGGAGATAAAAAATAGGTAGGGACTGGAAAAGGAAAACCAAGGGAGATTGAGAGGACATGTTATTGGTTTACTTCGGCTTGACTTTTGATTGCTTTGGAGTTGAAACGAGACCAGGCGAGGCAGTCGGGAGAGTGAGAGAATGAGAGAGGAGGCTGTGTGGAAGAGACTAGGTAGCGAGGACGGTGAGGGAAGGAGGGTCGGCGAAGGAGAGGGCATAAAATCATTGGAGGGACGATGAAATTGTTGGCGGGATAATGAAATTTTCGTTATAATATTTATTTAAGTGTTTGAGATAGATTGGATATTGCCGCCATTGCTTGTGTTTTAGGTTGTCCTGCAATTTTGTTTGTGTATTCTAAATCAATATGTCTTTTACATATTGTAAAGGTGTATGGTCAAAATGATAAATTGAATTGAATCGAACCGAATCATTAATTTTTGTTGAATAAACAATTGTTTACATTTTGAAGCAATGAAAAAATCAAACATCCCAGTTCGATTTTAGATTTTTAGATATAAATTGAATCGAACCGAATAAAATCATAATAATAGTATAACCATTTAATTAAATACATATGAACTCCAACCGTTTAAATTAAGATACAAAGTATTATACTTGTAAATTTTAAAAACTTAGGTTTAATGAGTCTCACATGTGATGAAGATGAATGGTTATAATCTATTTATGTTTGTGTGAGATTTTCATGTTTGTGTCTAGTGTTTAATCGGTCTCGCATATAATGTATTTGTTTTGTATTCATGAATGTTACACACATTATGTCTTTATTTATGTTTCTCTTAGTGTTTAATTTTATTAAACTGGGAAGTTGCATAGAAAATAGTACTGAAAATTTGTGTACTTCTATAGATTGTCAAGATTTGAATGCCTCTTTAGCTTACAATTTTTAATAGAATATATTTTTAATTTTTTTACATAAAAACTCACATATATGATCAAACTAAATTGAAATTAAATCGATATAATGGTTTACTTTGATTTCTCTACTTACACGGCTCAATTCAGTTTGACGAAAATAAAACTGATGAAGTGGTTCGGTTCATTTTTTTTTTTGTAAAATTGAACAAAATCGAATCATTACACCCATAGTAGATGATGATAAACAGCCACAACTTCTTTTATATATATAAGTCAATTAAAACAATAAATGTTTGTCATAAATAAGACTCAATTTTCGTCATTTACAAAAATACTAAAACTACGTTCTACTGTGTTTATTTATCAATTAATATGCGACAAAATTAATATGACTAATACTATATAAGTTTTGCACATTTATATTTTATGAAAAACAAATTATGAACACTTTGTTCAATTATGATAATTAGTCTGCATGTATTGTTGCCAAACATAGAATTTTTGTAACGAACATTACTTTTTCCAAAAAAAATAGTCAATTATAAAACACATAATTGACAAAAATTAAATACGAACTTGTTTATCGGTTATAATAATTATCTAGCCTGCGGGTATTGGCGCCAAGCCGCCAAAAGATAGAATCTTTTGTGATAAACGTTATAATTAACGAATAATTCGTCAATTATAATAAAAATAGAAATGACGAACAATAATTTACGAATATTTTGGTCAATTATAGTAAATAGCTTCAACTGTTGGTGCAAAAAAGGGGGTTTTTGTGACGAAAGGTACACTTAACGAAGAATTTGTCAATTATATATAATATATAATTGACGAATCATGAATCGTCACAACAAATTGTCACATATACTAATAAATGTGACAAATTCTTTTTTGGTCATTTTTAATCTGTTAGTTATATGCATTTTTCTTGTAGTGATAATTAAATGTCTTACTTAATTTAAATAGTCGGGTCGGGTCGGGTATAGCAAATACCATACCCTTAACCTACCCGTCCAATTTTTTTCGGTTCGGTTACGGTTTTAACCGCGGGCGTGATCAACTCGATTATTATCCACGTTGACCGGTTCGGTTACGGTTGAATTGTCATCCCTACATGAAATCTTAGCCCATCAACCAATTCGATGTTAACAATGTGTTCCTCAATGATGATTTATGAAAGGAGGTCTATATGCAGCTCTCACTGAATTTATATAAATCCGACAGAACACAAGGCAAGGCGTGCCGCTTACTCAAGAGCTTATATGGATTAACATAAGCTTCTAGACAGTGATTAAAAAATTTAACAAAACCTAAATAATTATTTCATGTTCAACTTCACAACTGAGAGCCATTTTGTGATTTTTTTGTCTATGTGGATGATGTTCTGATTTCTTCCATCTCCTGCTCAGATCCTTTCGGCGTCCGATCAACGTAGAGTTATCCGGCGCATCTGTTGCTGACGTTTTGCAAATGGCACCCATGTCACTTGCTTATGAACGACGCCGTATTGACATACTTGTTCAACTTTTTGCCTTCATTCTTTTCCCGTAAGGGCAACACATCGTCAATCGCCATCTCACTGAAGTCTTCTTGCTCCTCAGGGACAGAATAGTCATTTGGTAATTTTCGTTCCCTCCCCTCTTCAGCTTCCATTTCTGCCCTAACCGCCTCGGATCAAGCTCGTCGCCGGTCATGGAAAACTGAGATATGCTGCATTTACAGATCTGCGAGGAATGAGGCTGTGCAGCGGATGGCGTCCGCTTCTCCTATTTCTACCCCTCATTGTCGTCACTCATCATCTGTTTCCAGGTCTCTTCGTAAATAAAATCCCCTTTCTTTCTGCATTTCTACTCATTATATGTTTCGTTTCTTAAGGTAATTTGATAACCTTTTTTCCAGTTGAACTAAGTCATGACGCCGCTGCTGTAAAGAACTCAGCTGCCAGTCGCAGGTCCAAATCTGACCATTTGATTCTCGGGCCTGCAGCTGGTCAGGGTTTGCCAGATCGATTGCAATGTCAAGGTCGGCGCGTATCCACTCGTTTGCCCTGATTTTAGCGTGCTATTAGCTTCCTTATGAGCATTCTTTGGGGTGTTCCGTTTCCTGTAAAATTTAAAATCTGTTTTGGGAGGTGGGTTGTATTATTTGGCAGATCTTGATTGACATGTTGATGGATCCCTCCTTTCATGCATTAAATATCTCGTCCTGTTAGATTGGCCAGAAACCCACTGAAGCATCTGGCTGTCTGCAAAAAGAATGCTAAACTCATCTAAGTTATTATGTTCAGTTGCCGAATCATTTATTTTCTTCTTTGAATTTTAATGTCTGGTTCACTTGCCTGAAGATTTAATTTTTCCCAAGTGTTGTCACTAAAAATCTTGGTTTGATTTGCAGGTACAAAAGCTTTAAATAAAACCTATTTTTCAAGCTCCTCCCGGATTTCACAGTCAGATGAAAGTGTTACTTTTGTCACTGTATTTTCTATCTACAACTCTTCAGTGGATGCACAATCATCAAAGTTGGTTACGGTGGGAAATGCTTCATATAACAAGGTGCAGAGGTCTATGGCGGTCCTTAATGTCTACATCAATTTCATTCAGGTATCGTGCTGAGATGTTAACCAGTGTATCACCTCTGACAGTCTTTACTTACAGTAGTATTTTCACAACTAAGAAGCTACAATTATAATCTGATGACAAAATTAATTGCCGCTTCTCTCTAAATTATGAGATGCTATAATGTATAATGATGTTGTTTTTATTTGTCCTGTTATTGTTTCAGTAGTCTGTGGATAATTATTACAAATCTCTTGTTTGAATATTTCTTATGAGAAGGAATGGGGAGGCTTTTTTTATTCAGTAGTGCTTAATTTCCTGGTTTTGCTCCTTTGAAATGTTGAAATATCCATTTTTCACGGTGAACTCCAATCTGGCATCTATGTGTTGGAAAAGTGCAGGTTGCAATGCCCAACAGCGAGATTGCAATTCTAACGGATCCTGAATCTGATATCCCAATTGATAGACACAAGGTCACTGTGTATCCAATTCGAGGTGATTATTCGAGAGACAAGTTGATGCTCCAAAGAATCAGGTCTTACATTGTAAGAGCACATCATACTATATAACAGGTGGAATATTTTTGCATGACGTTTATTTTGTTTGAGTGCATTAACTATCAATCTTAAGTACTTAGTTGTTACATCTTGGCGAGAAATTCCTGATGAAATTACCGTACACATAGTATAAAATTTTCAATTGACACAGTAACAATAATATGTGAAGTGCCAATGGGCGTAGCATCTAGAAAACTAGAAAACTGAAATGGAGAAAGATAAAAGCAATTGTATGTTAGGCAATTTCATCAAACAATGGAATTATATCCCTTAGGTCTCAATATCTCACGTAAACTCAGGAAATTTTGTATGGGGATAATTTTCCGGTCACTTAATGGACTGTGACTCTGAATGCATCAAACTGTTGAAGAGTAACAAATAAGTGTAATTGTCGTACAGGCTTTTTTAGATGTGAAGCATAAAGAGCACTCCCGAGGTCAGATGAATATAAAGCACTACATCTTCACGGATTCGGATATATCGGTGATCGATGATCTAGGACGACTCTTTCACGACCACCCAGACTTTCATCTGGCTCTTACCTTTCGCAATAATAAGGAACAACCACTGAATTCTGGATTTATAGCAGTGAGGGGAACAACTGAAGGGATTCTAAGGTGCGTGATTATTTTTACATTTGCCGATATTTTTTTTTATTTTCAATGTTACCTGCAATGAGACACCTGAGATCTAATGCCAGGGCAAAAGAGTTTTTACAAGAAGTTCTCCTAGTTTATAGTTCGAAATTCATGAAAGCCTCACGAATGCTCGGTGATCAGTTAGCTCTGGCTTGGACTGTCCATTCCCATCTCTCAGCTGACTCAAAACGGTACTTAAAGCCTGAACCTTTCATTGAGGAAATTGGCCGTGTCAAAGTTCTATTTTTGCCATGCGCTATATACAACTGGACACCACCAGAAGGTGCCGGTCAATTTCATGGCATGCCATTGAATGTCAAGGTAATGACGGACCTTTAACTGACTTTCGGGGCGTATAGAATTTTATTGAAAAGCCAGCAGCAGCACGTATTCCAAGTTCATATGCAAAATTGGACTTTGTCTGATTTCTCATTCTCTTTTCTAAGAACTTACTATTATTGATTGCAGGTTGTTCATTTCAAGGGATCAAGGAAACGGCTAATGCTTGAATCGTGGAACTTTTATCAGTCTTCTACCAGCATCCCAGATATGCTTTGCCTTATCTTAATGAGTGGACGGACCAAATATGACTTTTGACGAACTCAATTGGTTTGCAGCGATTGTCTGGAATTTTTTTTTCCTGAGTCTGCGGCTGGAATTCTGCCTTTGTATCATGAGTTACCCCATGCATGCACAATGGCTTTTTAATACGCTCCTTGAGTATTTCTGCAATGTTCTGCTCTTGTTGCAGTTTCGTGAGATTAGGAGGTCTCGAACTGCAAAGAATTTTTTATGAGAGTCCAGAATCTAGATCCTCAGCAGAGTTTATACCAGATGCTGAGTTGACTAAGATGGATGTGGAAGATTTCGATGAAGAAGAATCAGCAGTCTATATTGCTGCAGTGGAGGTTCCTTATGCAATAGTTAGATTTGTATTGTTCTTCTTGCTTTTATTGGGTGATGTCCTCGACACTAGGCCTGTCAATGGGCCGGGTTGAACCCGGACTCACCCATATAAGTCTACCTGTTTGGGTCTAATACCCAATTGGGCCTTGTCCATTTGATTTCATTAATTTTTTTGCTCTCATCCGAGTCTCGTCAGAGACTCATCCGGGTATTACCAATCAGGTCTTTTTTGGCAGTCATTGATTGCTGTCGTCGTGGGGTCTTACCAATAGTGACTTTGGATGATTTCATTTCTCATCTCAGCTGGGTGCCATCGTCGGTTCATCTATGGCAAGTCATCGATTACTTTCCATCTTTGGCATTCATTGATTGCTGGCGACGAGTCTCCTATGCTCTTCTGCTGTAAGTCACTTTTCATCTTTGAGTTTGTGTTTTTTGAAGTTTCGGTGAAAGGAGTTGATTTTTTGGGTTTTTAGGTGATTTTGGGAACTGAGTTTGGTGTATTTTGTGCAATCTTGAGGTGGGGATGGAGTGAGATTTTCTTATTGGGTTTGATTTTGGCAAGGACGATGATTGGTGAACATACTGATTTTTAGTGGAAGGAGTTGAATTTCGAGGTCTGGAGGTGTGGAATTGTTGTTGGGTATGTGTTTGGTTTTGGTTTTTTTAGTTGAGGTTGCTGGTAGAGTTTAGTTGGTTTAGAGTTCAAAAGAAGTAGAATAGGCCTGTGTCGTACGCTATGTGATTTTTTTAGTTATAATCATTGAATTCAGAGCTTTGTAGCTTGCGTGAAGATCAAGTTATGCTATGTGGTGAGAAGGGTTTGTGCTTGTGCATGCATTTCTTGATCGTAGCTTATTGATGTTTATGTGTTGGGTAAAGCCTTTTTGCGTGTTTCTTTTTCAGTCATTTTCTTTATGTTTACACATACCTTAAATGTTGATAATGGTCAAATGGGTTATTACGAGTATTGGCATCAGACTGCTAGTTCTTTTGTATGGAAGTTTATGGCTTCTGCAGTTCTTCTTATCCTTCCTACTAAGGATAGGCTCACGAAAATGGAGAGTATGAGCTTAAATAATTGTGTGCTGCGCGAGGATCATGTTGAATATAATCATGTTTTTTTAATTGGACTTAAATAATAAGTTGTTTTAGTTCTGGTCTAGCTAGATGTTGCAGACTGATTATTTTGATTGGATAGGCTCAAGCATGGCAGCTGTGCTGCATTCAGTGATGCGATTTATGAATTCTGGGTTCAGAGGAACAAACACCCGAATTTTTCAAGAGTGAACAAATGTTTGTTTTGCTACTTCTCAGGGTTGTTTCTTTGTGTATGTATACGACTAGCTTATATTTTTAGTGTGATATGTAATCTATCTAGTGTTTTGTGTTTTTTATTTGTAGCACGAGTCGGATCGGAGTCATTCCCTGGTCTGTCTTCTTCTCGAGGTTAGATGTGCATTCTCTTTAATTCCACCTTTGGGATACCCTTTTAATTCTTCCAAGTTTGTCTTTGTGTTTACAACATTGTTATTTACTATTTGTGAATTTAAATCATCTAGAAAAAAGAAGTTCAATGTCAGAACTTGGTGGACAAAGTGTTGAATAGAGTGTATCTCACAATGAAGATGTTAATGTTACAACTTGTTCAAAACGTCATAATAGATATGAGGTTTTGCTTGGTTTTGAAAAATTTACAAGAAATTCAATGAAATTCGCTTAGTATAAATATTGTGGACGTGAGCTAACTGCCAGCCATGTTAGTGGAACTAGTCATTTAAAGAAAAATTTAGGAAAATACATGGAGAAATCTAGGATTATGATGAATGTGATAGAGGAACAGCACTATGTGTTTGACCTACAAAGAAGTAGAAATGATTTTGTCACTGACGACATCTTACACAATTATTGTTTCAACATGATTGAACACACTTATTTTTTTTGAGATCTTTTGTAAATGATTAAATTCTAAGCTTATATAGAAGAATATATTGAGGTCAGATATTCAACTCATTCATTAAAAGAAAAAAAAAAGAGAATGTATGAGTACCATGATAACATTTTTTTTCTTGAGTATCACTTTATACTGATATTTGGATAACAAGACATTAAGATATTAAATATATTTGTATCATTGCATATTTTGTGGATGATGATTGAGTATTAAAGAAGAAGATTATCAATTTTCAGCATATTGAACATCCACATGATGGTCAAGCTTTGAATAAAGTATTAAGGGATTCAACTTTAGATTAGAGTATTGATAGAAAATCATTTTCTTTAATAGTTGGTAATACATATGCAAATAACTAGATGGTTAAAGATTTGAAATTATGGGTGCATCAAAAGTCACTACTACTTGGAGTGTTTTCTTTTATGACATATGCAGTGCATATATTCTTAATTTAATTATTTCCGATGGTTTGAAAATGATAAAAGAGACCATTAACAAGATCAGATGAAGTGTAAGATATCTCACACATTCTAACTATGTCAAAAAGAAGTTTGAGAATGTAAAGAAACATTGTAAGTTAGAGAAGGTGAAGAAAGTTTCCAGTGATGTTTCTACATTATGGAACTCAACATATTTAATGCTTGAGGTGATTTTGGATTTAAAAGATGTATTTTTAGGTACATTACTAAGTTTTAAGATGCATTAAAAAATAAAACATAACATTAAAATATAAACATGTAGAGCTAGGAACATAACATGTTGAGATATCTTAAATTGCGTCTTTTAATGTACTTGAAAATACATCTTTAAAATTAAAAGTCGTCTCAAGCAATAAATATGTTAAGTTTCATTGTATAGAGACATTAATAACGACTTTCTTGCCTGAGAGTGAAATACAAGTATTGCTTCCATGCTGCAAGTTGGAGAACATGAAGAAAGTCTTATCTCAACATGATTGTATAATGTTGCTAATGATTACTTCCATGATTGCTTGAGACGACTTTCGATAGTTTCATTTTATCTTGCTAATGATCTTTTTTATCATTTTTAAACCATCGAAAACAGTGAAATTAAAAATATGAGCATTGCATCTGACATAAATTAAAACACCCTTCAAAGGTGGAAGTGGCTTCTCACACAATCATAACTTTCAAGTTTTAACCATCCAATCATTTGCGGGTGCATTATCAACCACTGAAGGAAATAATCTTCTGTCAATGTTCCAATCTAATATTGAATCTCCTAATACTCTACTCAAAGTTTGACCATCATATGAAGGTTCAATATGATGAAAACGTATAACTTCTTCAATATCTAATCATCATCCACAAAATGTGCAGTGATACAAGTATACCCAATACCTTGACGTCTTATTTTTCAGAAATAAGTAGTAAGCGATACTTTCAAAGAATTGTTGTCATGGTACTCGTACATTCTCTTTGTTCCCTTTGCTGAATGAGTTGAATATTTGACCTCAATTTATTCTTCAACCAAAGCTTAAAATTAGGATTTATTCATTTGCAGAAGATCTTAAATTAAGTGTGATCAGTCATGTTGAAACAATAATTGTGTTTAATGACTGCAATGACAATATCATTTCTACTTCTCTATTGGTCGAACACAAAAGGGTGCTCCTCCATCACATTCATCATAATCTCACATTTCTTAATGCATTTCACCAAATGTTTCTTTAAATGACTTGTTTCACTTACATGACTTGCAGTTAGCTCACTCCCACAATATTTACACTTTGCGGATTCCAATGAATTTCTTATAAATGTTTCAAAACCAAGTTGAACCTCAAATCTGTTATGACATTTTAAAAGAGTTGTAACATCATTATATTCATTGAGATACACTAGCTTCAACATTTTGTCCACCAAGTTTTGATATTGAATTTTTTTGTGTGTAGATAACTTGAATTCACAAGTAGTAAATAAATAATGTTGTAAACACAAGAAAAAATTAAAAGAAAAATATTTTAATGGTAAAATTAAAAGAGAATGCACATTTAACCTTGAGAAGCAGACGGGTAAGAGAATGACTCCCAACTGACTCATACTACACACAACATTAGATAAACCACATTAAAACAAAAGCTAGTCCTATATATACGCAGAAATAACCTTGAGAAGCAGCAAAACATACTATTCACTCGTGAAAATTTGGATGTTCATTGTTCTGAGCCCAAATTTCATAAATCAAAACATTGAATGCAGCACAACAGCCATGCATGTGCTCATAAAATCAACATAATCTGGCCACAACATCTCGTTGGTCCACAATTCTTTAAGCTTAATCTCCATTTTCTTTCCTTAATAAGAAGACTAACAAGAACTACAGAAGTTGAAAACTTCCATACAAAAGAAGTCACAGTCTGACTGATGCCAATCCTTGAAATAACGTAGTTGACTGCTATCAACATTTAAGATACATGTAAACATAGAGTCAATGATTGAAAAAGAAATACTCAAAATGCTTAACCCAACACAAAAGTCAATAAGCTACAATCAAGAAATGCATACAAAAAAAAAACTCTTCTCATACAATGATTATAACTACAAAATCACCTAGTTTACAACAAGCCAACATTAGCTATTCTACTTTTTTAAAACTCATACCAACTAAACTACACCAGCAACCTTAACTCAAAAAATCAAAATCAAAAAATATCCAACAGTTCTACTCCTGCTAAACCCCACAATTCCACAAAATGCACAATAGCCAGTTGTAAAAACCACCTCTAGACTATGAAATCAACTCATTTCACTAAAAATCAATAAGTTCACCAATCACCATCCTCGCCAAAATCAAACCGCAACAATGAAATCTCACTCCATCCACACCTCACGATTGCACAAAAAATGCACAACACCCACTTATCAAGACTACCTAAAAACCCTGAAATTCAACTCCTTTAGTTGAAACTTCAAAAGAAAACTCAAAGATGGAAAGTGACTTATAGCAAAGGAGACTCGGCAAAAGCAATTGATCAGTGTTAAAGATGAAAAGTGACTCGCCGATGAGATGACTACCACCGAAAAATCTATGACGATAGCCACCTGAGATGAGAAAAGAAATCTTTCAGAATTACTATTGGTAAGACCTGGTGACGATGGAGCATGATGACTGCCAAGGGACTCAGGAAAATTGCTGAGGGTAGCAATTGACAGGAGACCCCATTGGTAAGACCTGAATGAGATTCAAAAAATGATCTATATCCAGTGCAGCTAGACAAGTTTACAATCAGGGTAGTTTTATAAAAAATAAGGGTAGTATTCTGTAAATTAGAGATGGTTTTTCGAATCATGAGTGGTTTATTTTAAATAGGACACATGTAAGTAACAAGCTCATTAATAAAATTTAAATTTACGTCGTTTTATGTGCCTGCTAACTGTTTGGCAACACAGGATTATATTCCTCAAAAAAAAAAACGAAATCAAATGGGTCAGATCTAAAGTATTAGGCCCAAACGGATAGATGCTAAATCAAACTTAATGGGTACAGGTGAATCTGAATCCGCCCCAGCCCATTTACAGGCCTACTTGACACGTTGTGTGTGGTTCAAGATTTTGTCTTGGTTCACGCTTGGTGTTAATGGCCATTTACAACTCTAGATGGATTTCGGTTTGGGAGAGTTGGTTATTCGAATCGAATAACTGAATTATATAAGTCTTGATCGATAATCAAACTGAATTATGCGGTTAACCGATAATTTAGTTATCGGTTAAATATCTAATTAATCAAATAAAATAAATATATTTTATAAAATCAATATAGTTATACATAAAAATTTAGTTTTATTTAATAAATTTATTTTTTTGTTATTCAATTAACCGAATCCAAAAAATTCTTTTCCATTAACTGAATCTAATTATTCAAAAAAATTTTCAAATTTTGACCGAATTAACCAAATCATCGAACCGAATTAATTCGGGGAAACTATATCTATTTGATGAATCAATTTTCACATAAGAATACTATCTCCTGAACTTTTGGTGTTTTGGGTCTCATTGTATATGGGAATGCACTTGTATTCTGTCATTATTTTATCTTGTTTTGTACCCCTGTAATTTTCTTACTTGAAGTAAATTAAACTCTTGAAAAAAGTTATAGGATTCCTTGAGTAAAAGTACACATCAAGGTTTTGTTTGATTCCAAGCCATCAAACTACATGAAAAAATCTTGAATCCTTGTATTCTAAACTCAAAATGCAAGCAGCTGGATAAGTTCGGCTTTGTCACACAAGGTTCCATCACAGACTGATGCCGATACCGAGCTCCACCTTTACTGCTTCAAGCACAGGTGAATAAATCAATGAATTTAATCTTACATAAGATACAGGATGCATGAAATGTTTGCTGCTGTTTATTTGCAGAATACAAAAGAGTACACAGGTGAATAAATCCTCTCTATATAAGTCACCAGTTTCTCAACAATGCTGAAACCACGGAGACAGTTCCATAACATAACCCCGAAAAAATGCGATATAGCTTCAATCTTGGTGTACTCTGAACATGACAACAGGCTTCCTTGAATGCAGATCGTATGGGTCGATACAGTATGTGAAAATGGAATGTAGTTGAACAAAAGGGCAGAAAATGGTTAAAAATGATCATATGAATAACAGTCGAACAAGAATTCTAAAAGGATCACCTCATCTCAGGATCCAGATGGACAAAAATGAGCCTTCTTCTCATACAGCACTCTTCTTCTCCCCGTAGTAAGTCAGATACCAACGGACAAACTTCTTCAACCCGGTCTGCAAATCCGTTGTTGGCTTGTATTCAAACTCCCTTTGGGCGTAGCTGATATTGGCATGAGTGAACTGCACATCCCCGTTCCGAGGCATCTTCATTATCATCTTCTTCGCCTTAACCTTCAGCAGCCTCTCGAGAATGCTAACCAGGTCAGAAACCGGGACAGGTGAGGTGTTCCCCAGATTAAACACTCTCAGCTGCGCTGGTCCCTTCTTCTTCCCACCACTCCCGGTGCTCTTCTCAGCCGTGTCCAACGCCCCCAAACACCCCTTCACTATATCATCAATGAAGGTGAAGTCCCTAGCGACTGTCCCATGATTCGGGCCCTCAAAGATTTGTATCGGTTTCCCTTTCAGCATATCTCTAGTGAAGAAAAAATAGGCCATATCCGGCCTGCCCCAGGGTCCATACACAGTAAAGAATCTCAAGCCGGTCAGGGACAAACCGTATATATGATTATAGGTGTGTGCAATCTCTTCACCAGCCTTTTTGGTGGCCGCATACAGACTCGCAGGCTGATCGGTCCGATGAGTCTCGGAAAATGGAACCTGAGTGTTCAATCCGTAGACGGAGCTCGAAGATGCCCAGACAATGGCGGGCTGGGGATTGGCAGCCTTACAAACCTCTAACAAACTGACCAACCCAGCGATGTTGCTATGAACATAAGACATGGGATTCTCCATGGCATACCTGACGCCAGCTTGAGCTGCTAAATGCATCACATGGGTGAAGGTCACCACCTCAAAGAGCTTAATCAAGAGATCAGCGTCATTCAAATCCCCCTCCACTATGAAGATTCCAGATCTTTCTAGAAGAGCCTGGCGGGCTCGCTTCAATGAAGGGTCGTAGTAGTCATTGAAATTGTCGAGCCCCAAGACGCCGTCTCCTCTCCTCTTCAAGGCGGCGGAGACGTGGGTGCCGACGAATCCAGCAGCGCCGGTGACGAGGACGGAGAAGCCGTTTCTGGAGCGGGGCTTGGCGGAGCTCCGGACCCGTTTCTCCCAGGCGGGGCCGCCCCAGTTGGAGGTGCGGAGAGATCTGCGAGAGGGGTCGGAAGGGAGAGGGGAGGAGGAGGGGGAGTGGAAGAAGAAGATCAAGATGATGCCGAGGAAGACGACGGACCAGAAAGTGAGCTTGGCGAGGGAGAAGTAGGAGGAGTGGCGGAGGCGGTAGGGTGACTTGTCCATTTTGAACTTGCCCGGTGTTGACGGGATGTTGTCGAGGTGGGAAGACATGGAAATGGCGGATTTCGCAACAAGATTCGATTTTGGGATGAGGGGTTGCCTTGATTTGGGATCCTGCACCAGATTCAGCAACTGGGTTCAACCAAGAAGAAGAAGTAGTAGTCGTTTTCCATCTCTTTACTTTCTTGTCATCTTTGTCTGCCTGCTGCTGCTGCTGCTGGAGATTGGTGATGATGATGAAGATGGAAGGAAGGAATGAATGAATCTGTGCTTTGGATGGATTGGGTTTTCTTGTTGCTGCAGATGATCTCTCTCTCTCTCTTTCTCTTCTCTGGGTGTCAATGTATGGTTTTTCACTCTGGTTGTCTCTCCTCTCCTCTTACCTGTCTCTGAAAATGGGTCAATGCATTTACAGATTGGCACTGGAGAGTTTCAATGGTGGCGCAGAGAATGTGATGGACGAGAAGCTTAAATTAGTTTCTTTTCTAAAACTTTGTTGATGGAGCTCATTTTATCGACAAAATCAGTCTAAAACACACACACACATATATTTTTGTGTCATGAAAATTTGGAGATGAATTTTATTTCAGGAAAAGTATCCATTTTAGTGAAAGGATCTATGTAATCTATGGATGATAGGGGCAGAGGCAGTAGTAGAATGGAATCTAGTGGAATTCTGGTTCTATTACCCACTAGATTTAACTGTCATTGGTGAAGCAGCCATGAATTTTGGGACCCTATTTTCTTCTCTCCTTGTGATCTACTACCACTACTTCTATAGCTCATGTTTTATTTATATTTATTTTATATAGTTTTGTTGCATATTACTCCTTCCAACATGTTAAAATCAGTAGACTAAAAAGATATTAATAGTAAAGATTGAACAAATTTAATAGAAATGTGATTAATATATATAGATTATTGTTGATGATGGATTATTTTTTTATTGATTTTGATTATGATAATGAAGTGATTAATGCCTAACGTTTGAAAATAATTATTGATATTAAATATGCATTTAAAATTGTAAAGTAACAAATAAAAATAGATAAATAAATTTGGTTAAATGACAAGTAAAAATAGGATAGAAGAAATACTTAGTCCATAAGATGCACCTAGTTTATTATGATAGAAATTTTTAACATTTCCTTAAAACCAAAATTGAAGTAAAATATGTTGAGTATGTTTCACGAATTGTTTCGCACAGCCTAATAAAAATAATAATTATGATCCACAAGCCTGAATTTTAAATTACAATGAAAATATAATTCAATTGAGTTAGTGAAAATTCAGTTGTTCATTAAATACATTGATGTACAAATATTAAAGAAGGATGTGATGTTGTAAAATATGTATACCAGGAGTTTTAAATAACATAGAAAAACTGTAATGTCTAAGAAGAATTTATTATATTATTTAATATTAAAATTAAATTTATATAAAAATCATAAACTATATATTTCTATAACAAAAGGTGAGTTAATATCAACATAGATATCACAAGAAAATATATTTATTATCCAGTCAATTTATACTTTTATTTATTAAAATAACATAAGTTGGTTTGGGATTATTTAGGGTGAGTAATGCTTTCGGTTAATGATGTTAGTTGCAGTAATATATTCATATTATTTTATTTAAATAATATATTTTTTTTGTTCTTATTGCATTAATAATCATAATTTAAGTTGTGTGTTCACCTAATTTTGGTGCTAAGCTCAGTGTGTGTAAGTAGCATTGGCGTAACTTGCAAGACATTCTACCTATTTTTCTTGAAAAATAAATAAATAGAGATAGCCTCAATTCTATAAACAAACTCTACTCATTTGCTTGTCAAGAGATTAAAAATTACATGAAAACACACAAAATAAAAAAAAAATTACATTTGTAAATAATTTAGATTGACTCAAAATCTAATCTAAATAAACTAATTTAGATTGAATTAAAGTTTAATTGGGTGGGCTGAGTTAAGTTTCATTTGGGTCGGGTTGATCCAGGTAATTAAAATGAATTTAAGTTGACCAAAAACTATAATTATCAAAATCGGATCAGGAGTCGAACCAGTGAGGGCTCCGGTTCCCAATTTACCGGTTGAACCGGCGGTTCGGACCGGTTTGGTCGTCAGTCTGATTACTTATTAGTTTTAATATAAATAAAATTTATAATATCAAAAGTCACCAAAAAAAAGCATGGCCGAGTGGACTAGGGATCGATTCCTGCTATTATCATTTTGGATATAATTAGATTTTATTTGTAGAATTATTTTAATATTTATTAAATAGGATAATTTATATATTAATTAAACACTGAACCGGTTGAACCCGATTCTGAATGCATAGCGGTAATGTAATTAGAACCGATCGAACTGATTGAACCGACCAGTCCGGTCCGGTTTTAATAACTATGCCAAAAACTGAACTCGAATAATTATAAACATATTTTTATATTTGATTTATAAAATTTATTTAGCATGAAAGATGATCCAAATTCAACCCAAATTAAAGATTTGGATTTTGTTGAGTTGCTTTGATTTTGTGTTGGATCAAATTATTACAAATGCATACGAATTAGCTACAATCCCAACTCAAAATCAACCCCAAACCCAAATTTGTATTCCGGGTTTTGGTAATTGAGGAAACTTAGGATTAGTCGCACTAATTACTGGCAGGAAATGCTTATATATATCATATGGACCAACTTGGAAATGAATATGAAACACAGAGAAACTCATCAAATTATTTTAGGAAAAACTACAGAAAGGGGATATGAACTACCACATTTTTATAAATTACGGGTGTAACTACCATTTTTTGCAATTTGCAGGTTTTTCAGTTTTGGGACTGTTTTGCAAATAAATATTTTTCAATCAAGTCCAGATCTAATTTAAACTAATTATAAACTTACCCTCAACAAAATTAACCTAACCATCAATTCATTCAATTTGTTCAACCGTTAGCATTAACTTCATCTTAATCTACACTTGCTTACATTAACATGGGTAATTTAGGTTAGGTTAGTTTTGTTGAGGGTGAGTTTGTAATTAGTTTAAATTAGATCTGGACTTGATTGAAAAATATTTACTTACAAAACAACCCTAAAACTGAAATACCTATAAATTACAAAAAATGATAATTACGTCCGTGATTTGTAAAAATGTTATAGTTCATACCCCTTTATGTAGTTTTCCCATTATTTTAACCATAAGCTTCCAACAGCACCATGTGATGATACTGGTGTCCGTAGAAATGCCAGCACGCTAAGTTAACTTTTCTGATCCAGCATGTCCCATTTGCTTCAGCTGAAAACTGAAGAGGATGATCAAGCAAACGGAATCACACTGTAGAGAGATATCAGATGCTATTACACCTGGAGAAACTCGGTACCTGGACAAGTCAGTGTCAACCTGCAAACGTGGAATGAGACAATATCCAAGATCCAGAGCCTAACTGATTGGCGTATGACGTCCTCAGGAGTGATCAAGATCCGTCATGTTCACCAAGGAGCTAGATTCAGTAAAAAAAATACAGAAGATGAGAGAACGAATACCATAAATGAATTATACCTCCTTTAATAGTAAGAGGATATTTCATTTCATTAGAGAATTTCTGTAACAAATTTGAAGGGATGTCCAACCAACATGCGGAAGCCGGAAAGTTTGATGAGCGCAAGTTGCAGACCGGGCAGTAGGTCAGAGAACTATGAGCATCATCCGTCAGAACGGGCCAGTCCAATCTAGACTGTTATTTCTCTGCCTGACAACTCTTGGGTCTTTTTCTTCATGAATCCAAGGTTCCATAAATGTTCAGAGGTGTTCAGAACAGGGAGGGTAGGCTTCTGGGGGCAACTTGATCTTCAATTGTTAGTGGCATATCCGAACAAGCGGCAAAAAATAACGCCATGGTCATTCTTTGATCACCACTTGTTGATAACTGTCACATAAAAGATCATCGGTTGAGTAGTTATGCAATAAACTGGTCCTTCTTCCACATAAGTTACATGCAGGTGAATTTAACATACTCTTCCCGTGCTCTTTTAGTTGTTTTTTTCAATTGTCATTTAAATTGTGAATATTAGAATAATAGTTCAGTAACGCTGTGTTTGGTTTACAATAAATTTAAGGGAAAGAAAAATGGAAAGGAAAATGAATTCATCATGAAATCCATTTTATTTTCCTCTATTTAATTTGGAATGGAAAAATCAACTGAATGAGTGAAATTACTCTTCAATTTACCTTAACTTTTCTTCTAGTTTTTCATCTAATTTTTTTTCCACACAAACTTTACCTAAACGGCTAAACCCAACATGAAATCTCCCTCAAATTTTCTTTTCCCACTCATTTTCCCTAAAACAACCAAAGCCTAAGTGAATATTCATTAATTGTACAGGAGGATAAAAGTAGTTGTGAGATAGTTATGGAGTACTTGTGC
This sequence comes from Kalanchoe fedtschenkoi, assembly GCA_002312845.1. Taxonomy (NCBI): domain Eukaryota; kingdom Viridiplantae; phylum Streptophyta; class Magnoliopsida; order Saxifragales; family Crassulaceae; genus Kalanchoe; species Kalanchoe fedtschenkoi. The sequence goes on along the minus strand of NQLW01000032.1, from coordinate 3,258,394 downwards.
ATTGAAAAAGTTAAACGACAAATAAAAGAGGACAATAAACTTTTTTTAAACAACATACAGAAGAGAATAGAAGAGGTGCAAATTTTAGATGGAGAAAGAGATGGAGAAACTTTCTTAAAATCAGTGCTGACAACATCTCTACAGCTTCTTTAACTGTCCAGCTTGCTAGTGATTGAGTAGAAACTATTATTGGGTTCACATGAAACTTGAGTAGTCATTTATTGCACGGATCTAAAAGATCACAAGCCTATCATAAAACTTGAACAGATCTACCGAACAACTAAAAAGCTCATTTATATTTAGTCATAAGAGATTCAGATATGTACAAGTAGAAACACTCCCTGACAATTTTATTGAAAAATTTGGAAAAAAAACTTGGTATCATAGTGAATTAAATATGTCCTATTGGTAGTTGGCATGTGGGAATGAAGTTAAAACTGCTAATGAAAAAAACTGGTTAGAGTGGTACCATGATGTATGCTAGCGGGCCAATCAGTGATGAGAGCGAAAAAGAGAAAGAGCCACCGAACATACAGCGTTTTGCTTGTGTTGACATCAGCCTCAAACAAGTGTTCTCCAGAAAAAATCTCGTACTTGTATCTTATTACACCCAGTCAACGACATTGCTTATATGACCTTGTATCTTTTTCACCCAGTAGCCTGATCCACCTACTCAACGAGTGTATGGTGCAGCAGTTTGAGAAATATCTAAACCACTGGTCATCTTCACCGATTCTTTTCTTCCAAGATTGATCCACACTGCTGTTTACCTTTACAAGGTTTCACTAAGCACCACTTTGTGCAAACAATGCGTACAACCCTTGCAGCTTTGAAAGCACGCCTGAAACAAGCAATATAGTTTACAATGTGAGATCTAAAGATACTTAAAAATCATAAGTACAAAACAATGGTAAGACCAGTTACCAGCAAGATGAAGTCAACTTCGCAACAGCACATGTTCCTTATCGTGCCATATTTCACATCCTAGGAACCAGTAAATTATGATACATTATGAACTCTCAAGTTTGACATTGTTCATTGCATGTGGCCGCACAGCTCCTTCTTATGAAATCTCAGGCTAGTCAGTATCTGTTTAAACAAAAAAAGGAAAGAAAAAATATCCAAGTATCATGTATTATTTTCCATATCTAAGTTGTTAATTCTGAAAGGGGAGAGATTTAACCAACAGATGATTCAACCACGTACTTGAATGAATCCAAGAAGAGACCGAGGGATAGACCAGCTTTCCAATAATTAAACATGGTTATCATGTTTTTAATCTTGTCAAAAAGAGGAAGGGAAGCCCTATACATGAGGGCTCCAATTCCTTCAACAACAACGACAGCGAGGCCGGCAGAAAGAATGTCCCAGTCACCGGTTTGCCCAATCACTGTAGCGAAAGCAGTTGCGCAGTAAAACCCAACCAAGAAGAAGAGCACCTTCATTGGAAGATCTTTCCTCAATTGTTTTATTCTATCATTCAACTTCAATCTAACGACTTCTATGGTCCTAAACAAGCGAGTCCTGCCACTGCCGCTGCTGGCAGATGAATTTCCATCACCGCCATCAAGATTGCTTCTAATGGACCAACTCTTCCTCCTATCAGTTCAAATAGATCCAACTTAATGATGAATTAAGATCTATAAAATAACTATCTTATTTTCAACACAAGGGCATCGAAGTACGATCCCTTTGCAATACCATTTCCAGTGGAATGCTAAAACATCTTTTAAGCACTAGTGCTTTACAATGAAATAAAAAAAATAGTTCGGAGTACGATGAGTGAAACTTCGATCATAATGAGCACTGTCATGCATCACCATCAAGTCATATCATGTTAACATTACAATTGCTGCAAACTAGATGTTACTACGTATATTCCAAACCACACAGACATTGTCAGCAATATGGTTTCAGAAAGTTAAATTAAAATAAGATCAACACCTTACTTGAAATGGTTACCCAGAAGCGGTTGGGGTACATGCAGAAGACGCATTTGAGAAATAGCATTACAGCCAAGCGGAAAAACACCTCTCCAAAGACAGGCAGCGACCCCGGAGACTGGAAATGCGCATCCGGCCAGCTTAAGGTACGAAGGTGCCCCATCAACTAAACATTTTGGCATTGCCATAATTTCAGAATACCCTCCTAAGCAGAAAAAATGAAAAATAAATAAATAAAAGCATGGTAGCAATACATATTCTTCACTCACCAGGGTATTATATGACACCTGTAACACTTCAAGCTGACCACAGCAACACCGAGTTGGGAAATGAAATTCTATAACGAACCAACAATCAAATGGAATTCTAAAGTTGCATTCACTGAATGGCGGTCCTCCTCCTGATATTTCACCCCAACTGGCTACAAAATCTTATTTCACTCAAACTCATACGCATACTCAGCTAATGAAGAATGAAGCATCATACACTGACTTCACAAAGCTTCCTAACAAGTAGCCAAACAGGTCCAAGCCCCAGAGACAAGTCTACCCATCAAGTGGAAGTCTATGCCAACTTCCATCACATGAATAAATCAATCAATCAAGGAACTGAAACGAATGCCAGAAGAAGAAGAAGGGAATAATACCTTGTGGATTATAGCCGCCGCGGGAGGGTTGAAGGGGGTTAAAGATCGGAGGCTCGTGGAATTGGGTTGTGAAGGATAAGCACCGATTTTGGCTAATGCCTCTGCGCGTAGCCGATGAGGTAACCCGCCCAGCTTCCACCAATTTTGTTTCGGCTTTTGGGAAGTTTATTTTCCATTTCCATCTTTTAAGTTTTATTCACAC